>BQNB010006179.1:21973-98685 GCA_026074375.1 Tanacetum coccineum | reverse complement strand
GTATCTGATAACGGCTCAAATTGGAAAGTACGATGCTATTACATGCCATTAACCCATGTTTAAATACAAAAAGTTTTTCTCACTTTTAAATATAAAATGTACATAAATCTATGTCAAAGAGTTAACGGCTTATGTAATTTTCCTGTTTATCTTTTTTTTCTTTATCCTCTCATGTTCAGATAAACATGAGAGTTAATGTTGTGTTTTATGAGATTGTACGTTTGAATTAAATAATCAAATGTACAATCACATAAAACACAACATTACCTCTCATGTTCATTTGAACATGAGAGGATCCTTATCCTTTTTTATTGATGATTTATTGGTATAAAGTTGTCAGTGAATCTAATTAATATTATTGGTTACAATATTTTGTAGCCGCTAGTTGTAGGAAGAGGTGGCGGTATCGATTGGCACTACAAGAAAAAGTAGAACAGGTGACGATGGTTTCCCGGGCGACAATTGTCGCCCGGGAAACATCGCTAAACGATAAAAATGTGTCCTACGTGGCACCAATTCTGATAGACCTTTTGGTCAAAGTTTTGAACAAGGTTTCTCGCCCGGGATAATTTTGTTAAATATTGACCAAAAAATCAACGAAAAACTGAGCGGCAATTTTTCCCGCTCAACTTTCCCGGGCGACATGTCGCCCGGAAAACTCTTTACCAAAACTTCACCGGGTTTAAGTAAATAATTAGTGTTAATTACTTGGAAGGTGACGTGGTTTTAAGATTCACGGGCGACATGTCGCCCAGGAAACGTCGTTTGACTTTCTTTGACTTTGTTAAGGGTATTGGTTTATTTCGGTGACGTGGCCAGAGCATTCCCGGGTGACATGTCGCCCGGGAAACTTGAATTGGGCTTTTATTTTGGTTTGGGCTTTTGTTTCATAAACTTATTTTGGGCTTAAGTTGTTTATTATTTATAAAATATATGAATACTATATTAATTATTACTTGTAATTATATACTTGATAAATAATAACTATATAAAAAACACTACATTTTCTAGGTTTGTTTCGGTCCGATATGCCGTATACTCAAACAAAAAATATAGTATGTATTTTGTATACTTTTTCAAGATGCACATTCATTAAGTAACATAAAAACAAACATTCATTTAGTGAAATATTATACATACCACTTGTAGTAACACAAGCGACTTACAAACAGACACTTAAACATATTAGAACGAAAATCATATGAGACTTACAAACCGACGCTTAAAGCATACGAATTACAATCCAAATGACAAACTACTCAAAATCAAGTTTTCCCATGTTATTATAAACCTCGTGAAATAGTATGGCTGAATTAACTGTGTGTTGTTCCGGATGCATATACATATCCACCGTTGCCTCGAGTACCGTTATCTTATCAAGCAAGTGCTTGCAGTTTGAGCACTCTGCATTTCTTGATAAATTGGAGTTGATGAAGATCCTGGAGAATAAATTGGAGTCGATGAAGATCCTGAAGAATAAATTGGAGTCGATGAAGATCCTGGAGAATAAATTGGAGTCGTTGAAGCTTCAGGAGAACCAACCAGTAGATGGACTCGTTCCTCTTTCCATAAAAAAAATTTACATCCGAAAGTGGAGAATAAATTAGAGTTGTTGAACGTCTAATTAAGTTTTAACAACTAACCACATTATTTATATATTACACAAAAAAAGCATGTAATTGTTCACCTTTGATCGTGGACATGCATAGTATAGTTTACCATGGGTTTTAGGTTTATACGATTCTCGCAGAACTACATCTCCGACTCCACAAGGACACGCAAAAGCTTCGTATGGCACCATCTTCACCATAATAACAGTGTGATATGTTTGTGGTTATGATGGTAAGAATGTGTATGATCTGTTGGTAATTGTGATGATAATATCTGCTTTTATGGTAAAAAATAGTTTTTTAGAGAGAGTATTTAGCGGGAGTACGAGATCGTAAAGAATCATCGTGAAGAGGAAGATCAAGAAGCAAATAATTCGCCAAAGATTGAGACACTTACTTATCATGTTCTAGCTACTTATGGGTGGTTTCTAAGTAGTTTTTCTACCTTTGATATGACTATCATCGGTATAATGAAATAACATCTCGACTCATCCGTTGAACATCTAATGTGTAACGATAACATCTCGACTCATCCGTTAAACATCTAATGTATAACGATAACATATCGACTCATCCGTTAAACATCTAATGTACAACGATAACATATCGACTCATCCGTTGAACATCTAATGTGTAACGATAACATATCGACTCATCCGTTAGACATCTAATGTACAACGATAACATATCGACTCATCCGTTGAACATCTAATGTACAACGATAACATATTGACTCATCCGTTGAACATCTAATGTACAACGATAACATATCGACTCATCCGTTGAACATCTAATGTACAACGATAACATATCGACTCATCCGTTGAACATCTAATGTACAACGATAACATATCGACTCATCCGTTGAACATCTAATGTAAAACGATAACATATCGACTCATCCGTTAAACATCTAATGTACAACGATAACATATCGACTCATCCGTTAAACATCTAATGTGTAACGATAACATATCGACTCATCCGTTGAACATCTAATGTACAACGATAACATATCGACTCATCCGTTGAACATCTAATGTGTAATGATAACATATCGACTCATCCGTTGAACATCTAATGTACAACGATAACATATCGACTCATCCGTTGAACATCTAATGTACAACGATAACATATCGACTCATCCGTTGAACATCTAATGTGTAACGATAACATATCGACTCATCCGTTGAACATCTAATGTGTAACGATAACATATCGACTCATCCGTTGGACATCTAATGTACAACGATAACATATCGACTCATCCGTTGAACATCTAATGTACAACGATAACATATCGACTCATCCGTTGGACATCTAATGTACAACGATAACGATAACATATCGACTCATCCGTTGAACATCTAATGTGTAACGATAACATATCGACTCATCCGTTGAACATCTAATGTACAACGATAACATATCGACTCATCCGTTAAACATCTAATGTACAACATAAACATATCGACTTATCCGTTAAACATCTAATGTGTAACGATAACATATCGACTCATCTGTTGAACATCTAATGTACAACGATAACATATCGACTCATCCGTTGAACATCTAATGTACAATGATAACATATCGACTCATTCGTTGAACATCTAATGTTACAACATAAACATATCGACTCATCCGTTAAACATTCAAATGTACAAGTATAAACATATTCGACTCGTTCGTTAAACATATCAATTGTAACTACGATTTAATATAGGTATATTAAGTTTGTTAATGATTTTTGGGTTCGAGATATTGTAGTATTAATAAGTTGGAAATAGAATGTTATTAGGTTTAGTCCCTCTGACTAACTTTTGTTAGTCAATCCCGTTAAGTTGGCATAAGTGGGGGGGTATTTTCGGCTGTTATACCCTTTTAGCCTCATCTTCTTCCTCCCATTTTTTTAGGGTTCATCATCTTCTTCCTCCCACACACACAAATTAGTGTTTCAATTCACACACCCCAATCAAGATGTGTTGGGAAAATCAAGTCAATCGGTCAAAGTACTGGTAAGCAAAAGGTCAACGTACTGCTAAGCAAAAGGTCAAAGTACTGCTAAGTAGAAAGTCAAGGTACTGCCAGTCAAAGATCGAAGTACTGCCGTGGATAAAGGAATCTTAAAGGATTATCACTTAAATGGTTATGTTAGTAATTATCTTGTAACAGTTAGTTTAATGATTAGTATTGATTAGTGTTTATGTCATACAAGGACTGTACATCTACTAGAGGTTATCCTTATGTTTATAAAAGGATCTCTAGGAAGATATTAGAAAATATAACAAACATAGAAAAACACGAGTTAAGATTTATTAGTATTGTATTAGGGATCTGCAATTTAGGCAGATTCAAAAGGTTTATAATAGAAATCGTTTGAGAAACTATTGTGTGTTCTTCTTAAGTACTGCCAACTAGATTCCGCATAGTTGACAGTATATCAGTGTTTCATAAAGGAATATCGATCCTACAAGTGGTATCAGAGCTTGTGAAGAGACTCTGATCTAGAAGAACTTTTAATCAATCGAAATCTTTCTAAACTCATAAAAGATGTCTGAAACAGAACCTATCCCTCCCACCTCGTCCGTTACTGCACTTAGAATCCCTATAATCAAGAAAGGTGAATATGACCTATGGTCCATGAAGATGCGACAGTATATCGCTATCACTGATCACATACTATGGGACATAATCACCAATGGAAACCAAACCACAACTGATCCTGCATCTCCCTCAGTGTCTGCACCAAAGACTTCACTTGCTGCAAACGCAAGAAGAAACAATGAGAAAGCCCTTAATATACTGCTTTCTGCCATACCTGATAGACATCTTCTCAGTTTTCATGATGCTGTAGATGCAAGATCTTTATGGAAAGCCATAAAAGCAAGATTTGGAGGAAACGAAGCATCAAAGAAGATGCAAAAGAATCTGTTGAAACAACAATTTGAGACATTTACTATTGGATCTAGGGAAGAACTAGATTCAGCATACGAAAGGTTTCAGCATATTCTTAGCATGCTTGAATTACATGATGCTACGGTGTCCATTGAAGATGCAAATTTGAAGTTTCTAAGAAGCCTACCATCTGTGTGGCATGTAGTGGCTACCATGATTCGGGGACAACCTGGATTAGACGAGTTAGACTTTGATGATCTCTACAACAACTTAAAAGTGTATGAGCATGAATTGAAGGGTGTCTCAAATTCAAACTCTCAAAACATTGCTTTTCTGTCCACAGAAGTCAAGGGCAGTACTTTGAAACAAAGTACTGCTGAACCAGCACATATCCCAAAAGGATATACTCAAGCTATCTCGAGCAAGGTGCCACATCTGCTCCTAACATGCTTCTCACTCAGATGAAATCATATGTTCCTCTTTTCCTCAACAAGCATCCATGCATACAACTCATGAAGATGAAGACTTGCTGCAAATTAATAGAAAGCTTATTGAATAAATTGACATTAGGTGCAGGTGGCTATGATAACTGCAAGGATAAGGAAGTTTATGAGGAAGACACAGGCAAGACAAATGATCTCAAGCCAAAGGAATGGATCACTTTTGACAAATCAAAGATTGAATGTTTTTTAATTGTCAAAAGTTGGGTCATTTTGCTAAGAGAGTGTCGGTTTGCTAAGTATCAAGAAAACAGAGCAAATGGTCATCAGGAAAAGAAGACTGTGGCTATTGAAGATTCAAACTCAAAAGCCTTGGTGGCAACAGACAACAATGAAGATATTGATTGGACCAAGGAATTTGATGCTGAACCAGTGACATATGCTATGATGGCACTGACTGGAGTTGAACAAGATGATTGGAGCATGGAGTTTGATGCAGAACATGTGCATTTTGGACAAGTGGACTTGTGAATATTGACTGGGAAGCAACAAAGCTGAATGATGCACCATAACTCAGCTTAATGGCTACAATCAGAGGTACCTTACTTTCCAAAGGAAGTAAATCATATAAAAAGTTTGCTAGAAAGCTATCAAACTTGAAAGAGATTAATTTTCACAGAGTTAGGACTATGAAATTCTAGGATATCAAATGACTTAGCGTCAATTAGAGGTCATGCTTAAAACACATGAAAAGAATGAATATGCATGGGGTGATAAGTATGAACAAATGGAATATGACTTAAAGATAAGAGATTTGAAACTAGAAGAAAAACAAAAGGAATTAGATCAAGCCTTAAAAGAACGAGATGATTTCAAAGTAAAACTTGAAAAATGGTCAAATGCTTCAGTACTTCAAAACGAAGTCCTAAACAAACAAAGATATGTGTCTGATAAGTCATGTATTAGGATTTGAATTGAGTCAGTAATTATTAATGAAAAGTGACATTTCATCTGGGGATGAAACGTTGACTGATTCTACATATGAAAACTTCAAAAGAGAAAAGGCCTACAAAGCAGTACCTCCACCTACAGGGACAATTATTCCACCTTAGGGCAAGGTCTCCTTTACAGGGATAGATGAACTAGCCATTAGAATAAGAGTTAGTTAATCAAGAGATAAACAAAACTAGTCAATCCACACATTGAAAGAAATAAAGTCAAAAATTGAAGATGATGAGTATAGTGATGAGAAGAGACTGAGTTTTTTTTGGGGGTTTAGGAAAGTCAAAAGGAAACTGCTTTTAACTCAGAGAATAGTGAAACATCTTTTGAAAACAGGTCACCAAACAGTCAAAACAGTGTTGGTCAAGAATCTAGGACAAAGGGACTTGGGAACAAAGGGGGTAAATTATGTTTTGTATGTTACAGTCCTAATCATCTTATTAAGGACTGCAATCTACATGAAAGAACCTTCCAACACACCCAAACTCATAAATCTAAGGGAAACACAAGGTTCTAAGGCAACAAACCAGGTTTGTAACAACATACCAAAGAGTGAACCATATAATTTCGCAAGAAACTCTAAGTACCCTCAACCAAAGGAAACCTTTATTCCATCAGCATACTTACAAAGGGATGGTTGATAAGTACTGCTAGAACCAAAAATACACAAACAGTACCTTCAAAAAGTACTGCTAAATGTGTCTTAACAAGGTAACTTGCTAGATCTAGTACAACAGGCAGTACTTTCACGAAGTCCTGATGGAAGTTATGAATCCAGAGGGTGGATGAATATAAGACGTAGAATCTCAAGTTACTCACCATCATCGAGATCCTTCTACCACAAGGACTCCTCATAGACCACAAAGACCCAAGAAAATTGGGTTAAATCTATCTGGGTAAAGAAAGGAAGTACTGTTGTATCCCCAAAGCGTACTTCCACACACCTGTCCAAAATATTGCAATGATAAGTCCAAAACAAACATGGAAACCAAAAGGGAACTATCTAGATTTGTAATAGGGTTAATGGATCAACAGACACGTCAAGCAATTTGAGTATGTAACTCCATTAGGGGTATCCAAGTCAGTTATGACTTGGGTCCCTAAAAGAGTCTAATTCTTTAACTTGTTTGTACAGGGCAATCCAAAGAGGAAACTCAATGACTATGCTATCATTGACAGTGGAATCTCAAGCTCTGGACGTATGACAGTAGACAAGGACAAGTTGTCTGATATTTAAAGAGTTCAAAGGGTGTTATGTGTGGCCCTTTGGAAAGTTACTCTAAAGGTGGAAAATCTCATGAAAAAGTGTAACCATTAAGACATCATGCTTAGATCTTTTGAGAAAGTTAGCTATGTGGAAGAGCTCAAGTTTTAATCTTTATAATCTGTTCTCAAATACTGTGATAATAAGCACAATGTTCTATTCACAGATAAAGAAGGAGCTTATCCTATCTTCCAAAGTTCAAGTTATTGTATTTTATGAAGATCTGGTAAATTTCATGAGAGCTCCTAGAAAGAATGATTCTACACTTGGATCAAAAGGAATAATATTCCCCTCTGGTGGAATCACTTGTTTGGCTTGCAAAGGCAACAAGATGAAGCTGTCCTATGGCACAGAAGACTGTGGCATGTCAACTTCAAACATATCAACAATTGGTTAATAGGCAATCTGGTTAGTGGTTACCTTCAAAGACATTCAAGCTTGATCACTCTTGTGTGGCATGTAGAAAGGGTAAACAGCACAGGGCATCTTGCAAGAAGATTGAGGAAAGAACTGTCAGAGAACCTCTTGAATTGCTACATATGGATTTGTTTGGACCTGTTTCAGTGGAGAGTGTAAATAGGAAGAAATACTGCTTGGTGGTCACTGATGATTGCAGCAAATTCAGTTGGGTATTTTTTCTTGGCCTACAAGATGAAACATAAAATGATATTGCTTCATGATTTGATTGTGGGTTTGGAAAAATGCCTAAGACATAAATTAGAAGACCATCAGGTGTGATCATGAACAGAGTTCAAGAATTCAACATTATGAATGAGTTTTGTGCCAAGAAAGGAATCAAAAGAGAATATAACATTGCCATTACTCCACACAAAATGGTGTTTGCAGAAAGAAAAGAATAGGAGACACTTATTGAATCTGCTAGAAACTAATGTTAGCAGACACCCATCTACGTATTCAATTTGGGGCTAAGCAGTCAAAACTGCTTGTTATGTGCATAATATCGTTTGGAGACTAAACCCTCAAATTAAGACTCCTTATGAAATCTTGATGGAAGATCTCCACCAATAGTTTCATAGACCTTTTCGGATGCTCTCTGATTCTAAATTAAGTACTCTGGATCATTTGGGTAAGTTTTGATGGCAAGTCAGAAGACAGGATATCAGTTGGGATACTCTACTAACTAGCAAAGGGTTTATAAGAGTCTATAACAGGGAGTCAACAAGAAAGGTTCAAGAATGTCTTCATGTAAACTTTCTTGAGAATCAGGAGAATCAAAAGGGAAAAGGTCCTGATTGGATGTTTGATCTTGACCTTCTAACTCCATCCATGAATTACATTCCTGTAAGGAAAGACAACTATGCTGATTCAAAAGAACAAGGAATATCT
This sequence comes from Tanacetum coccineum, assembly GCA_026074375.1. Classification (NCBI taxonomy): domain Eukaryota; kingdom Viridiplantae; phylum Streptophyta; class Magnoliopsida; order Asterales; family Asteraceae; genus Tanacetum; species Tanacetum coccineum. Next base: position 90,121 of record BQNB010006179.1, on the reverse strand, counting down.
TGTGATGATGTTGAAGATTTAGATGACCAAGCAATCATTGTTCATAACAGCTCAGCCTATGCATACAAGAGGAACGTACTGCTGCAAAGAAGCTAAATTGTCCTCTGAAGATCAAGCTTTACGTGATGACTTGTAATTTTGTTGCATCAATAATCTCTTGCCAAAGCTCATGAATGAAGATCTACGGATTGCTTTTGAAGAGGAAAAGAGGAGAATATCAATTGCAAGGGAAAAAACATGGTTGACAAGAACATTCAACTCTAAAGTACTGCTAATACACCTCCTCAAGTAACTGGGCCAATACACCTACAGATTCCTGAGATGATACTAACCAACAATGTGTTTTTCCTCTACAAACTCTTTTGATGCTGGAGGAAGGTGGAGTAGCTGACAACAACAACATGGGATTCAACATTGATGTTCCCTCTACTCCCACAGCTTATGAATTCATAAGATTCATCCTCAAAGTCAAATTAATTGGCAAAAGTACTGCTGGGTTCAAATACAAGAAGAAAGACTTCAAGATCAGTACTTCAAATCAACTCAACATTGCTGTCTTTCATATACAAGCAAAATAGAACTAACCATAAAGACACCAACATAGCTTTTTGCTTGTTTCTATTCAAATGAACCCAAGAAAGTCTCTCAAGCCTTAGCAGTTGAAAGTTGGGTTTGAAGCGATGCAAGAAGAAACTGCTTCTAAATTCAATCTACAAGAGTATGGGTGTTAATTTACCTACCCAAGAAAGGGAAAAAAGGGTGATAGGAACTAAATGGTTTTTAGAAACACAAGAGATACGGGTTCTATTAGTACAAGAACAAGCACGCTATTGCACCAGGGTACAACAGAAGAAGGTGTGGATTATGAAAAGGTTCTCACCAGTATGCCAGAATTGAAGCAATAAGACTCTTTTTGGGCATTTGCAAATACTTTCTAGCTTCATTGTCTAACAGATGATTGTCAAAAGGGCATTCTTTATGGCAACATCACAGAAGAAGTGTATGTCAAACAGCCTCCAGGTTTTGAAGATCCTGCTCATCCAAACAAGGTCTACAGAGTTGTCAAGGCGCTTTATGGCCTGCATCAAGCCCCAAGAGCATGGTATGAAAGACTTTCCACTTTTCTTTTGAAGCATGGATATAGGAGAGGGGCTATTGATAAAACTCTGTTTATTAAGAAGGATAGAAGAGATATCATGTTGGTACAGGTATATGTTTGAGTGATATCATCTTTGGATCTACAAGTCTTCTATTGTGAAGATTTTGAAGTCTTATGCAAAAGGAATTTCAAGATGAGTTCCATGGGTGAACTCACTTTCTTTTAGGGCTTACAAGTCAAGCATCTAACGGTGGTATTTTCCTAAGTCAAGACAAATATTGAAAGACATTCCTCAACAAGTTTGACTATAGAAACCATTAAGCACATCTACTCCATTGAAGCTCATAAATCTCTAGGAAAAGATGAAGACGGTGAAATGTTTGATGTACATCTTTAACAGGTCTATGATGGGTGTCCTCATGTACTTAATGCTTCAAGACCAACATAAGTTTGCTGTTTGACTGTGTGGCAATGATTTCAAGTCACTCCAAGGTTTCTCATCTACATATGTCAAAAGGGAGTCTTTAGGTATCTACAAACATCAACCTAATTTGGGTTTTAATGGTCTCCTAAAGACTCTCCTTTTGGGGGGAATTGGAAGCTTTTTCGATAGTGTACTATGCTGAGGGACAACAACCAAGACAGAAGATCAACTTCGATGGATTCAATATCTTGGCATAAGACTAGTTTCTTGGCAATGCAAGAAACCAACAATTGTGCTATCTCCTCTACCAGAAGCAGAATAAATGTAGCAGCTGCAAGTTGTTTGTGCTCAGGTTCTTTGGATGCAAAAACAACTCCTTGACTTGGATATAACTTCATGAACACTGCAATCCATATAGGACAATGAGAGCACACATTTGCATTTATAAAAATCCTGTTTTTCCACATCAAAGACCAAAGCATATTCAGATTCGAACATCACTTTTCATTCGCGATTTGTAATGAGCACCGCTCATTAATGTTGTCCAAGGTTCAACGATAGACAATGTAGCAAATTTACATCACCAAATGGCTTATGACTTGGCAAGATTAACTTTTTGGTGGTAAACAATTGGGATGAAGGAACTATAGTCTATCATTGAGGGGAGGATCACATGATAAAGTACTGGTGAACAAGTAAAGTATGGTTTGGGTGTATATGTGATATTTGGAAGCACTCTAGCTACATTTGAGGGGAGGATATGAATGATTTTTCAGAGGTTTGATGATTCGGAGAGATAGTTTGCAAAGTTGAAGGGTTGTCGTTGCACATATTTGAGTTGGACATCTTTTTGTGTTGAAAGTAACTGTTATCCAACACAAAGTAAGTTGTCCTTAATAAAGTACTGCTTAGGACAACAAAGGGTTTAAAAAACCTTGATTTTTTTTTCCCCTAAACTTTCCGGAAGAAAATCAACGGTCCAAACGTACGTTTTTGCGCTAAAAACGTATCTACATAACGGTAAAACTTCTTAGTTTAGCCGTCGCACCCTATAAATATCAACTGATTGCATTTTACTCTCACTTTACTTACTTTCAATCCATACTTTTTTAATTTCCAACCTCGACGCACGATCCAATTCTTTTCAAATGAAAACAATCGCTCCCTTGTAACAAGCACCAACATGATTGCGTGTGTAGGAAAAGACGGGCTCAAGAATCTGATATTTATCAAATCATCGACTTCTCACTGGCAGCTCCATTAATTACTCGTTGTATAGGTTGATCCTGATCTTATTGGACCAGTGGCTTCAACAATTCTTTGGGCCACCGCTAATACTCTCATAAGTGATCAATGACTACCTCACATCCGCGCCAAGGTAGCTGGCGAAAGAAGATTTTGATTTCGAAGCAACCATTCGAGCTGACTCTACTCTTTGATTATGAAAATGGATTTGATTGATTTCTAAGCAAGTTATTTGGGACACCAACGCACAGATGAATATGGCTACGAGGGTAACTTAGCACAACTCACATTCTCTAAAACCCGTGAATTTAGGCCCACCATGGAAGTACTTGGTCCATGTATTACTTCATGCCTAGTCCTAAGACACTTCATGGAACTAATTTGGGATAAAAAAAAAAAACAAACATTGCTCTCGCTCATGTAGGTCTAGCCACAAACCAAAAGTGTTAATTTCTCTTTGATGAATTCTAACATGGGATGGCTAGGGACATATTACAAATGGTACACCTTTTCTTATGTATCCAGGTTCTGTTTTACAAATTGTTTATGAACAAGCAGTTAAAGGGGTAGAACAGACCTGCAATACTTTATACCAACAGTTCGCTTCCTTCTAAAGTGTTTACATTCATGAGGAAGCATAGTACTAATTCTCATGTAAGATTACACCTTGACTCCATCTAGTTAGAAAGAAGTCTCATCATTGTCAGCGGAGGAATAACAGAGTACTAGTCCTCACTCTAAGGCTGCAAGTTATGAAGGGATGGCACAAGGCACTCCAAATCAAAGTGCTGGCTCAAGTCGCATAGTTGGGGGGGGGCCTGAGCTTCGATTCTCAACGTACTGCTCAGTACAAGGTGCTGCTTTCCTTTCAAGTAACTGCTACCTCTAATCCACCAATTGAGACTGCTGAACATAACAAAGACTGCTGACTCCAAGGTAACCGGCTGAACCTCATGATGCTGATCCTCTTCCTAAATTCCCCTATGATTTAACTCCCACAGATGCTTCCTCAGACGATCTGGAGAATGAGGGACTTTTAGATATATATGTGCTGTTAACAGGGAAGATTAGTAGAGCTCAAGGAATGCAAACTCTTTCCACAAGCTCACACATAAATCAAGCTCAAACCCAGCAAAGAAATTGACCAAATTCGTCCACAGTGGTCCAAACCCACATGCACTGTGGGTGAGATATAAACAAAACCTAAAGTAAGCAAAATAGACAAGAAAGAATCATAAGAAAAGAAAGTGTCATTCAGTCAAAATGGGGAGGAATAAGATGAATGAAAACAATTGTCTGAAGAGCAACAATGTTTTCAATAAAAGATACAACACATCCTTTCTTTGATGAAATTGCTGATTCAAGATGTCTGTCTGTTACACCTGAATTTGAAAGAAAAAGTGATGGGACAGGAAGAATTATTATTGAGGGAAGAAAGAAGCTTCTAAAGTAAATAGTGGAGAAACAAAAGAATGTGTATTTTGGAGATCAACTCAAAGAACTGCTAGAAAAGGTAAACAATTACTCCAAGGAACCCTAAAACTTTGAAGATAGAAGCAGGTCCTACAAGCCCTACACCGCCAGTTTGCAAGTATGGACTCTGAAGGAACATCTTAAAGCTGCCGAATTCTTTGATGCATCTCTAGACCAAGAGGTTTGAGCAGTCTCTGGTCCCTACAATCTCAACCTCAACAGCCGACCAAGGTACTGATACACAAGGTACTGGATCCTAAAGATAAAGGCAAAGGAAAATACTGGTTGAAGAACAAAAAAGAAGAAATATAAACCCTTCAACAAATCAGAGCCTTGGAAACTACAAATGATGAGGAGTTGCTAAAAAATTCAAGCTGAGTGGGATGCAGAAGCAGAAAGAAAGAGGTTTGGCAAGAATTTGAAGAAAACAAAGCAAAGATCTACTTTGATGAAACCTACTTCTCTTGCTCAAGAATAGAAATCAAATGATGAGTTTCCTAAAAGAAAAGGTCAAGGATACAAAAATTATTGCAAAAACATAAGTATCCACATGAAGGAAATGTATGACAAAGTCCAATCAGACCTATTAAAGACCCTATCAAAGACTTTATTCCAATGGATTCGGAGAAGAAAGGGAGATGTGAAGGAAAGCATGCAAAAAGACTCTTAAAGGAAAAGTGAAGGCTACAAATATCTGAAGAACAGCCAGCAAAGAAGCCTAAGTTAAGACCAGAAACAATAGATGAGCTCAGAAATAAGACTTAGGGATTGTAGACTATGAAAAGAGTATAATATAAAAGAGCACTTAGAAGGAATCTCCATGAATTCAGAGCTCCAAGTTATTGATTTCACCTTATGGATAGTATCTCATCAATCACAGAGCAAATAATCACTCAGGGCTTTTTGATACTTTAAGGGAGATACTGCACTTTTTTAGGATAGACATGATATAATCCCTATATAGAGTTGTTAGAGTGACTATTATGAGCACATTCCTCCAACCGGCGAAGGTTATGATGCTTCTAGGTGATCAAAACATTAATGGGAGACGGCTGAATCAAGTGATTATGACTTCTGGAAAGATCAAGAAGAATGGGAAATCATAATGGAGGTTTCTGAATCTTCGGAGTGCACACACTAGAGTTAGTACGAATGGCACTGATGATCCACATGCTGGCTTAAAGAAGATATCCTCTATCAAGAGAGTTGATGATAAAGGATACTAGATCATGGTCATGGGAATTGAAGATGAGACTGAGACCGCCATCACTTTGATACTCTGATTTCATCATGTGGACCAACTGAAGAAGGGTACAATTCTTAAAACAACTGTATGTTTTTATTCAAAATTTTCTATTATATATATATCTTACCTTTTGATAAACAGACTTAACTGTGAACAAAGCAGTACTTTGTTTAAAGTACTGCTAGGTAAAAACAAACAAAACCTTGATGAAGGTACACGCTATAAAAAAGTTGTTTTTGAAATATTGTGAAGATTTGAGTGTGCAAAAAGATTTAAGGCACAGATATTTGAATGTCAAAACTGTTTAAGAATTGATTTGGTTAACCACCACACAGCAAAGGATATTCAATTCACCATGTCTTACAAACATAAATTTTGACTAGTCCAAAATCAAACAGTTTTTGGTAAAGTCCTCTTAAATCTGTTGCTGGTTGACAATTTCACCAAAAATTCGTATGGTGATAGAGATAAAACAAGAAAGTAAGAAGGATGACAAAATGGAAAATGAAAAAACGCAATACCCCATGGTATTACACTGAATTCATGGGCTACTCCAAAGTAAAACCAAAGAACGGCTTTTTTGGTAAAGAGAACCAAATCGTTGATAGCTTTAATAGTTTTCCCTCAATAAACTATTATGCGTCCTCAACTCACCAATGTTTTATTAAATACTGAAGTTTACTAGACCTGACAAACGGCTACAGGTAAAGACTAATCAAATCCTTAATGGTTTTAATGACTTACCAAAAGTCATATAGTTCTCAACACACATGATTCATGTTCATGAGTGTGAAGTGATTTTCATTTCCATCATCGGATTGTATTACCTTTTCTATTTAACCAAAGAACTGCCTAGCCCAAAGTGAATGGCTACTTGGTAAAGGCTCATCAAATCCATTCATGTTGCTGAAAAGACATGTTGCTGAGAAGAACAATCTGTTTGAGGCAAAAGACAAAGATTTTTGAAGAAATGTGTATGTTCAAGATAAGAGGTTTCATTTCAAGATGCTCAAACAGATTGTGTACAAGATACTGCTCAAAGGATGAAGCTTAAAAGATTGAAGGCAAGTACTGCTTAAATGACAAGACAGACTGATGCTGAAACAAAGAAGACCAACTATCAAGAAACTTGAAGTCAAGCAAGTAGAATTCAAGTTAGGGGAGGATTGTTGGGAAATACAAGTCAAAAGGTCAAAGTACTGCTAAATGAAAGATCGAAGTACTGCCAGTCAAAGATCGAAGTACTGCCGTGGATATAGGAACTATAAAGTTTAAACGGTTGTTTTAGCATTTATCTTGTAACAGTTATTAGTGATAAGTATCAATTAGTGTTTATGATATACAAGGACTGTACATCTACTAGAGGTTATCCTTATGTTTATAAAAGGATCTCTAGGAAGATATTAGAATATAGAACAAACATAGAAAAACACGAAGTTAAGAATTATTAGTATTGTATTAGGGATCTGCAAGTTAGGCAGATTCAAAAGGTTTATAAAAGAAATCGTTTGAGAAACTATTGTGTGTTCTTCTTAAGTACTGCCAACTAGATTCCGCATAGTTGACAGTATATCAGTGTTTCATTAAGGAATAACGATCCTACACTATCCAAGTCAGCAGACAAGTCACTCCCCTTGTTCAAAACACTCAAGAAGTGTACGAAGAAGGGAGACTTCCGTTGGACTACAACAGCAGAAGAAGCCTTCACGCAGCTCAAGCAGCATATAGCAGCACTTCCCACGCTAGTCGCACCCCGACCAGGGGAGGAGTTGATTATGTATTTATCCGCGACGCATGGGGCAATTAGCGCCGTGCTACTGACAGATAGGGACTCCGTACAAACACCGGTATACTTCGTAAGTAAAGCACTCAAGGAAACGAATCAACTATAGCCAAATAAGAAGCTGATCCTGGCGTATTTTTCATAATTAAACAAAAATTGCCTCCAAAAGACTGCGCAGATATTTCCAAGCGCACCCAATAGTGGTAATCACAGATCAACCCATCAAACAGGTTATCTCTAAACCTGATGCGTCGAGCGATTGCAAAAGTGGAGCGTGTTGCCTGTCGGGGGATGCATAAACATCTCTTTATAGACCACACCCGCAGTGCAAGGACAATACAGAGGATTTTCTCATCGGAAAAAACCAGAAACCTATGCCCTGTCCTCCCCCAGAGCGAAGTAAAACCCCAGAACCATGGATCTTTATTCCACGGATGGATCTTCATGCGAGGACTGGGTCGGAGCGCAGGCCATATCCTCACTAACCCCGAAGGAAATGGAATTTCACTTACGCACTGCTGCTTTGAAATTCCACAGCCACGAACAACGAGGCGGAGTAACGAAGCCCTAATGAGCGGGACTACGCATTGCAGCTCGAAATGGGTTGTTACGTAACCTAGAACAAATGTGGACTCCCGTTTAGTAGCCACCATGTGTTGGGGACGAATTAGAGGCTAATAGATGACAACAAGATTCAATACCTCGACAATACCAGTCGTAAAACCAGGGATTTGATAGATTCCACCAAAGGCCAGTTCCTAGCGGTGACAACAAAAAAGCGGATGCCTTAAGTTAAGATCGCATCCACGAAGCTTCGCGCCACCTATCAAAGCATGTTGATGGTCGAAATCTTGAAGAACAAAATCCATCTCGGAGATGGAGATATCTACGGTGATAGAAGAGCAGGATCCTACATGGATGACCCCTATCATCGAATTCTGTTCGTTCCTACAACCATGGCTCCGGTGCGTCGGACCTATTCAGGCAGACTATGTGCTCCGCGAGATTCATGCGGGTTCATGCAGTATGCACTCAGGACCACGTTCTGTAGTGGCAAGAGCCTTACGGTCTGGGTACTACTGGCCTACCATGCACCGCGACGCACGCGACATGATAAGGAAATGCAATGATTGCCAAGTACATAGACCAATCCCGCGCCTACCACAACAGGAGCTAACACCCATCACCTCACCATGGCCATTCCACAAGTGGGGTATCGACATCGCTGGCCCCTTCCCCGTTGCAGCGGGAGGATTGAAATTCCTTATCGTGGCTATAGACTACTTTACTAAATGGATTGAGGCGAAAGCGGTCGCCACAATCACAGGGAATCAGGTAAAACGATTTGTTTGGGATAACATTGTGTGCCGTTTTGGATTACCTGGAGAAATAGTTTCGGACAATGGGAAACAATTCTGTGATAACCCGTTCAAAGACTGGTGCGCGAGATTAAGCATTACACAGCGTTTTGCGTCGGTTAAACATCCACAGACCAATGGTTTGGTTGAGCGCGCAAATCGAAGTCTAGGATAAGGAATCAAAGCGCGCCTGGTTAGACATAAAGGCAGGTGGGTAGAGGAGTTGTCACATGTCTTGTGGGCACATCGCACAACAATAAAAGTTAGCACAGGGGACACTCCCTTCTCTCTTGTCTATGGGACGAAAGCCGTTATACCAGCCAAAATCGGAATGCCAACCATTCGTACCGCGGAGTTCAATATCGCAACCAATGACGACGAGCGACGTATAGACTTGGACATATTGGAGGAAAGGCGCAAACAAGAAGCCATACGTGAGGAAAAAGCAAAGTTAAAAATGAAGGGATACTACGACGCTAAAGTTCGAGGAGTCTCATTTAGACCAGGGGACTTTGTGTATCGTGCTAACAACGCAAGCCATGCGGAAGACACAGGAAAGCTGGGACCAAAGTGGGAAGGACCCTACGAGGTTACGGAAGCACTTGGAAAAGGAGCATATAAGCTGTGTGACATGGATGGGCGTGAGTTGCCCCGCACGTGGAATATCTGCAATCTCAAGAAATGCTATCTCTAGGGAAGTACTCACTAGGTATATGCGTACTTATGTTTTTTTTAAGACAAATGTTTTTTATTTTTGCAAGTATTCATTAAATGTCGTGGTTTCTAGCTAACTCCGTGACACAATTCACTTTACATGCTTATTATGAGTATCTATTTATGTATCAATATTGTTGTTACATTATTCTGTGCCTACGCGGCGTGCATGCACCTAATAACCCATGATGGGATAAGGTTGAGTAAACCTTCTAAATGACTCGTTGAGTAAGAGGGTTGCAAAAAACCCTTCAACATTGGATCATGATCCTTGTTTTAAACACCTTTTCTAGACGTTGGAGTAAGTTTAAATGCGCATTCCACGATGGATGCGCAGCAGCGCACACGGTGCACGTTTAACAAATTAGGAGTCAAAACTTTTGACTTCTTGATATGGTATTAGCGGTACGCCGCATGTAATTGTAATGTCAACCCATACATGTAAACTTAGCATATTTCGCAGTCATGAACTTCGTAATAACTAGGTTCGCAACAATTTGACAAATAGCACATCACAAACAAGTCTTTCATGCAAAGGCAAATAATTGTGCACAAACATATTGTCAACTTTTATAACTTATATTGTGTGCGTACAATCGCACAAGCCACAACAACAAACAACCCATACTATGGGTCCCAAAGGATAACTTTTACAAAAGAACCATGAGTTTGATTAAACAAAATTTGCCAACATACACAAAAACGATAAGTTTGCACAAGGAAGAAAGCCTAGATGCTGTGACAACGACTTTGCTCTGAACTGCCAACTTGGTACGCAGCATCTCCAGCCTCCTTAAGCTTCCCCAGAAGTTCACTATCTTTAGGTGACACAGTCGCCACGCTAACTGGTACTCCATCAGAACGGGGGATGTGCGCTGCACCAACACCGCATAATATTGCCTTCCTTCACCCCCTTATTCTTAAGCAAAGCCTTATGGCGTGGGGCCTTAAAGACTCTTCAACGGAATCTCCTTCTCAAAGTGCAAAAGGATTGGATGTTTTTTTTTTTCACGCGAGGGGGTTGGGGGGCAAAGATAGGAACCTGCAGTTGCGCCACGTCCGGCTTGAGAAAGTAATCAGGCTGGGCCTCAGCGCCCTCGGTGGCATGCCTAGCCAAGGTTAACCCCGCCATTATCACATCTATGGGGTAATCCTGGTCACGCTCCAGCTGTGCAATATGAGGCAGCTCTAACAATTTCATCGTCTCCATCGCAGCAACAAGCTCCTCATATGCATTATCATTATATCCAGGTACCTGTGCGGCAGGCACTGTCAGCAACTTCTTTTCATGCAGTTCCTCCACCGCTTCCGCCTTACCACGTGCCAATGCACACTTCACAACATCCCCAAAGGACTGCTTGACCTCCTGAGATTCCAAAGCGCTCATGGCAGCAAGGCGCAGACCATGGCTTATGAGCCACCTGCGCTCAGCAATAGCGGACAACATGTGAGGGTAAAGCTCCTCATCATACTCAATACTGAGTTTGCGTAACTTCTCCTCCTGCTTCTCCAACAGCTCCTCCACTCTCTGGCGAAACTCATCCAGCCCAGCAAAATGGTTGTTCTTACCCCCCTCCAAATACTTCACAGCCCAGTGACAACTTGCCTTGTAATCCGCAGAATTCGCGCGCTCTTGCTCTACCTTGACAAGCAGTGCCATTTTTTCCTCGGCAAGCTTCTGTGCATAAGACCTCGAAGACTCTGCCTCAGCCTGCGCATCTGCCAACTGTGTCTTCAGCAGCAGAATCTCTTCATCCTTCTGTACACTCTGGCTGCGTTCACTAGAAAACCTTGCTCTCAGCTGCGCCACCAGCGCGGCTTGCTGCGCAGTGACCATATCAAACTCCTCCATAAGCTGATCCACTGGCATACCCTCAAACGCCTTGGGACCTGTCTCCCGATCCCTCCTTGATATGTCATCAGCAGTCAAGGGACTAGTCTGGGGTGGGGACTGTACAGCATGCGTCACCGGCGCAGAGGAATCGCTAGTAGCCTCGACACTGCGCACAAATAGCAAACAACCAACCAATAATGAGGATTCCACATTACTTTATTATGATTGCGTACAATAAACACTATTACTGGACGGACATAGAGGCTAAATTACTTACTTGGGGGGAGGAGTCTCGGTCACCTCCTTAGCAGCAAGCGTGGGTGGCGCATCCGGGGTTTCCTCCTCAGTCGATGTACTACCACCTAGACTGACATGACGCACCCTCTTTGACGTGCCCGCGCCGTCATCACTGGTGGCCCTCTTGCGTTTCAACCCAGAGTCAACTTCTCCAGCCTCACTTTCAGCCCCTGCGACATCAGCATCCTCTGAAGAACCAACGCTTGTTGCGTCTAGCCTGGGGGGCTCCACAGTTGCACCTGGTACACTGCGCAGTGGTGTGGGTGCTAATACATCAGTACTCTCAACCTCTGGTTGCTCCAGCACAAGTTCCATTGTGCGCCCTGCAGTACTTTCCAGCAGCGGCTCCTCACCATCTCTTAAAGGGCGCACCCCCTCGGTCACCAGCTTGGGCTTACTCAAATGAACCACGCTAAACAAATCCATTTCTGCGCAACACAAAACGAAAACAAACAACAAATGGTTACATACGCTTAAATAAGAAAGAGCGCTTACACTACTAAGCGAGGGAGACGGAAGGACAAGCACCCACCCTGGCCGTCATCGCCTATAAACGTCGGCACTTCCTCAGGGCTTCGGAAATAATTATGACTAATGCCCATGTGGCATAGAAAGGCCTCCGAGTATGCGTTGATAGGGATACGGTTCTCATTTATAAGTTCTGCATCCTCCATACTATACGACCCGGGGGGTGGACGCTCATCCCTCGGCAATGACCCCTGAGTATAGAATACGAAGTCCCAGGGAACCAACGCATCATCTACCCAGAAGAACATCTCCCTCCAACGCCTTAGCGCATCTAATTTTTCGGTATAGCATTGCAAACGCCCGGCGCGCTTGGAAAACGATACCCATCCGTTTGACCAAGAGGTGTGATAGAAGGCGCGGAACAAATGGACCGTGGGATTAATTGCCAATAGGCGGCAATTAACCTCGAAATTGGATATTTTTGCCGCGCCTATGCAGTGCAATTGGGAAATATGAAGACGATAATGATTCAGGACGTTGCACATAAACAACGAAAGGGGTACACGTTGATTGGCAAACTCAAAGAACCGTGTGTATACCCCAACCTTCCCCTCCGGGAAATCCGCTATACTCGCACTCGCAGCCGGCACTACCGGGTGCAATGCGAATGGGATGTAATACTCAGACGTGAACTCAAGCAGTTCCTCATCTGTTATTTCTGATGTAAAATCAGTAAGTTGCAACACCATGATTTACGAAGCAAGGGTTTGGATGCGCACGCGCGTATTACCTGTGTCTGATTTTTGATGATTAAGGGAAGCTTTATCAATGGTGGTGGAAGTGATTTTTTTTACTGTGGCAATAACAGTGAAATGGAGGCGAACCCTTATATAGGGCAAGTTGTTACTGCCACGATGCCGGATGAGGCACACGTGTCCCCCACTTGTCCTAATCGTGTGGTAGGGGTGAAACATATATGCTATGTTCTAGCTACCTTCTCACGAATTACGAAGAGGCATTTTTTCGACTCAAGTTGACCAGATTCATTGTTTTGGGCGGGACAATTTCTTGTTTCTTCCACGATACGCATCCAGGGATTTTTACCGCGACTATTTGTAGTCTAGCATCCGCGGTCTTACCAAGCGCATACTAGACTGGGGGGACATGATGACGTATAGTCCAACCTCGGGTCATGAACCCGACCCACGAATAGTACTTATACCCAGGCCCATGATGAATGGGCCATAGCGACATCAATACGAACTTCCAAGGCCCAAATGGTACTGCCTATGGGGATGCCCATGACATATGGGCTATCACGACGAGGATTTAGGCCCATGAGGCCCAACTAGCGCACACGTGCGCAGGTATCTATAACACCCGTTACGAACGAGTCATAATCATGAGGTGGGCCCACTAGTTACTAAATAACGGTGGGGCCTCCCGGGTACTAACCTAATTAATGGGACAAAGCCCATTAGGGTTTGGTGAGTATATAAAGAGCACCTCGGCTCTCATCTAAGGTATGCCCTCATAACCCTAACTTTCTACTAAAACCTAAACCGATTACTTACTCTCACGCCGGAGGATAATCGTGGGAGACAATCCCACGGTAAGCCTAACGGTGCTTTGTTTTCTTAGTGCGCAGGTCTCATACATCAAGACTTAATTGATACAGGAACCGGAGCCTAACTGATCCGTATTACACCTCATTCGGACCTAATCAAGGATCGTCCAACTTTTGTATCAACAGTTATCTTCTTCATCTTGTCTTTCTTTTTCATCAAAAGTAGACAACTTGGGATGAACAAGGTCGTTATCATCATTGTCTGATTCATATTGTTCATTGGCATCATCTTGATCATCATCACCTTTATTATCAGCATTGTCATCATTCTGATCATCATCATCTTCACTCACATTTACTTTATCATCATCTTCCTTATCAGCATCGTCATTATTTTGATTATCATTATCTTCACTCACATTCACTTCATCATCATCGTCTTCATCACTAGACTTCCAAGAAATCTGCCCATTATCAGAGTTATATGTAGGTACATCGAGAACCCCTGGTATAACACTAGTTCCTTCATCTGGACCTGAACTGCTAGCGTGAGATCTGTGAGTATGTATCAAGCTTCTTTTAGTAGCCAGCTTTGGTTTGGCGATTTTTGAAAACCCTTTAATGAATCATCGATAATACCCAGTAAGACCTAAAAACTGATGAATCTCCGTTGGTGTCTTAGGAGATGCCCAATCTTTAACGGATTTGATCTTGGCTGGATCCACATGAATGCCTTTATTATCAATCACGTGAACCGAAGGACACCTGTAGCTTTGGAATCATAAATCCACACTGAAAATTTTGAGCATACAACTACCTCTTTCTTCAACAACTCGACTATTATCTTCAGATGCTCTCGTGCTCTACTTGTTCTTGAATAGATCAAAATATCATCAATAAAGACAATTATGCATTGTCCAAATAAGGTTTGCACACTCGGTCATGAGGTCCATAAAACAGCAGTGCGTTTGGTCAAACCAAAACGGCATAACTTAGGAATCATAAATGTCCATATTGAAGTTCTGAAGGCAATCTTCGAGATGTCTTCCTCTCGAACCCTCAATTGTGAATAACGAGTTAGACACTCGAGACCCTTAGTTGATCGAAATAATCATCAATTCTGGAGTGGAAAACGGTTCTCACTGTCAGTTATGTCTTTACAAATTCCCCGATAGTCAATGCCACATCCGGAGATCCGTCCTTCGTCGTGACAAACAAGACCGGAGCTCCCCAAGGTGAGGAACTGGGCCTTATAAAGCCTTTGTCGGATAGTTCTTTCAGTTGCTCTGAAAACTCTTTCATTTCAAAAGGCGTCAATCGATAAGGTGCCCGTGCTATAGGTGCAGCACCAGGTACCAAGTCAATTTGGAAACTCCACTTGCGAGTCGAGGAAGACCCGGGCAAAGTCCTCAGGAAATACTTTAGGAAAATCTCGAACGATCGGTACGTCCTCAAGTCGCTTCTTCTCTGACTTGTCTTCAATCTCCTTTGTAGTAACATGTGCCAAAAAGACGTGAGATCCTTTTAGCAGATACTTTTGAACCTTGGTACACGAGATGACGTTTAGGCGTGTCCTGTATCTTTCACTACATCCGTCACCGCGAATGATTAGGATTTCGCTCGCCGGAGGGGATACAACAACTTCTTAGCACAGTCATAACGTCACTGTAATTTTTGACAACCAGACCATGGCCAATTATAACGTCCGAAAACCTACCTATCTCTACGAAAAAATTTAGGTTGAGGGTTGAACGGATGTTTCAGAAAATTTAACTACACCCATCAATAATAGTATTTACGTCTCAATTATCCTACCGTACAGCTAACTCAACATTATAAACCATGATCTAGGTTTTTGGGGATGAGTCAACAAAGTACTACAATGCAGCCGATACCGTAACTCCTTATCGGCACCATAATCCAATAAGATGAAAAGCATAACGGTTGTCTTAGATGGAACGTACCGCAACACGTTGTCTGGTTTTGCCCCCCGCATTTCGAACCGCATACACCTGTCGCTGAGCCCTGTTATTCCCAGCTTGATTACTACGATCATATGTTGTCTCATTCGGGCAGTTTTCTTTTAAAGTGGGCCTTGACCCACACGCAAAGCACCATTACCCTTGCTGATTATTGTTTGTGGTTTCACAGTAGGTTGTTGTTGTTGTTGTTGTTGTCTTACGGTTGTTGTTGTTGTTAGCAGGGAGTATCCTACAGTCCTGGCCAGATGGCAACCCTATTTGCAGTTACTGCACTCTAGGCGGAACAAGGACCGGCTCCATGATGGCAATTACACGCGCTCATAGAGCTTAACCCTTCTATGCTTTCTGTCACGATTGCCTGCACATAGCCGGCCCCTGTGTGCTGCCTCCTATTCTCTGTTGTGGTTTTGAATGTTCTGAGGGAAGAATCAACATCTTTCTTTTCCTTTCCTGCCTACGTTCAGCGATAGTCATGGGTCTTATCCTCCGATCACTCAGTTAAAACTCAACTAAATTCTTGCATGTCATCGACTTTGATGCTTTTACACTGCCAAGTATCATATCGGGTAAGCCACCGATATACTTTTCAATCTTGTCTACCTCTTCTGGGAACATCCTGGAACACATCAAGGCTAGTTGCTGAAATCGTCGATTATAGGCCACCACATCGGTGCCCTTAACCTTAAGGTTCCACATTTCAGTTTCAATCTTCTTGATCTCACCCCTCGGGCAGTATTTATCAGTCATCATTTTCTTCAGTGCTGCCCATGGCATGGCATGAGCTACTTCTGGAGTGGTGGTCTTAACATGGGAATTCCACCATGTAAGAGCATCGTCTTGCAGAGTGCAAGTCGCGAATTTGACTTGGCTAGTTGCTGGGCAATTGCTAATGCTAAACACAGATTCCATTTTCTCGAACCATCGAGTGAGTCCGACGACTCCCTCAGTGCCTTTGAAGTCCAAAGGTTTGCATTTTAAGAATTCAGAGTAAGAGCATGCACGAGCAGCTTGTGCTGGCCTTGGTACTGAACCATTGCTGTCGTAGCCATTCCTAACTCTGCTTGCTTCTGCTTCAGCCATTGCAGCAGCAACTCCTTGATTAATTAAGGCCTGAAGTTGTGCCTCAGTAACAGTTGTGGTTGTTGCATTTGGAGCTGGTGTAACTGGTGGGACTCGGGTTGATCTTGTGGCTCTTTTTGGTGCCATGTTCTTAAATCACAAGAAAATACAATACCCGTTAGATTTCAATACAATCATAACGTAACATAACATATGCATCATAAATAAAATAAGATCACATCGCACTGTGACCAGAAGAAATAACTTATAAGAGTATATTATATAAGGCTCTTATTGTAATATACGTAATATATTATAACCACGTATATCAATTATGAATGCATCTAGTCCCACTAATGCAACAAATAGTGTGTCCCATAAAAACCCTTTTTATGAATGCAATGTTTGAAAACGGTTATAGTCCAGCAAAAACATTTTGACCTGGTTCTCTATAACCTTGGCTCTTGATACCAATCTGTAACACCCCCAAAATGGGTCGCAGCGGAATAAGGATCCGGGGCGTGTTACTTCAAGATCAACAGCACAAGATATATATAAGAACGACACAAAAAGTCGTTTAAATTGATACATTGGATTTAATTAAAAGACATATTACAAAAGCTTATAGCTTCACTTGTTCCTTGTTTAATATTACAAAAGATGACATAGATTTCCCAAAATATGATATATAAGTCTTTAAGCGTGCAATCCAAAACGTAACCCAATGCATCCTTGGTACCTCGTGCCTATTGACCTCCTGAAAACATTGCTTAAAACGTCAACAAAAATGTTGGTGAATTCATAGGTTTATGTATTTAAATTATGCAGGACCGCAAGACTTTCCCGTGATGTTACAACATATGCAAACAATCACAAAACTAGATTACATTTACACTAAGCTCATGACACTGAAGCTCGACAGTCTTGTTCGCAAAATATTGCTACTCAGCCCGAAATGATGTTTTAACCCGAAACATCCCTGATTTGACAT
Source organism: Tanacetum coccineum (assembly GCA_026074375.1). Taxonomy (NCBI): domain Eukaryota; kingdom Viridiplantae; phylum Streptophyta; class Magnoliopsida; order Asterales; family Asteraceae; genus Tanacetum; species Tanacetum coccineum. Next base: position 72,581 of record BQNB010006179.1, on the reverse strand, counting down.
GCTATAACGTTCGTTCCCGGTGATAGCTAGTCACCCGAACGGGGAGGTCATTTCCCAAATAGATCTATTAAATAACATTCGCGCTCACATAATGTAATTCCCAACTACATCTATGCAATTGACAGTTCATGATAATGGGCTTAACTTGGGTTATCGCTACTTAGGCAAACATGTAATCAATGCAAAATATCCACTTGCGTCCAATTTGTAAAACAAAGCATGTTTCCACCCCAAATAATAGTAAATCAGTAAAACTATAAAAAGTGTGGGGCTATGAACTCACCTCAAGTGAGTGATCTGATAATTTATATCAAGTGTGGGAATGCTTCACGATTATTCCCGAATGCAACCTAATTAAATATAGGTCGTATAAGTACCGAGTACTTATATTAATAACATAATATAATCTTATAGTTGTTACATCGTACTATCGTTCGGGCTATCATAATTCAAGAGGTCATGACATGACGTACGAGGAGTTAGGACACTTTAAATCGTAAATCCAACAACTCGTCGATACGCCATCCGAAGAGGCCTCATTATGAAACTCCCTAGTATTATAGCACTTTGATAACCACGTAATATTCTATATAGCATAATCACCGACTAATCGTTTTGGTAAAATAATATTTATAAAGTGAAAACGTTTATAAATATACTTTTTGTAAAAATGACATAGTTTTGTCGTTGTAAGTCCGTTGCTCGCGTTTCTTACGCCCACGTCTTCGTAGTAAGACGAGTGATCAAGATATTACATTTTCAAGTTTTTGTTTATGACGAGTATCATAATTTGACACGCTTGTCCATTATTCTGGACCCTCTGTCCGGTGAACAGTAACTTTTATGTTACACCAGATATGGACTTTTTAATAATCGTTTTTTATGTTCGTCGTAAAACCCGTCGTATAATGTCTGTATTTTATTGTTATAGCTCCGGTTTTTTAGTGATTCTTTCGAGGACGTTCTCCGATTTTGTGAAAGCTTATATAATTTTATAGGTTTACAAAAATATAACTTTCTGTCATGAATTGTAACTTTTAAAAAAATAGTTTTATAAAGTATTAATTGTGTATAAACTCGCGAATTTAGTAATCTCGTTCGTTATAATTGAAAATTTACGTTCTTCATTTTGGAATCTTAAAAATATGTATTATTTATTAAAAATATTATTACTTGCATGTTATAAATTATAAATGTTTTTATAAAATGTTACTTCGACTTGATTATTAACGTATACTCGTTTTAACGTAACTTTTTCGTATTAATCCGTTTTAAACAAGTTTCTTACTTTTCGGAATCGTCGTGAAAGCGTTTTTTCTTATAAAAAAACATACTAATAAATTACGTATTATTTGTTATAGCACTTTGGGACATGAATGTGTTGCATGACATTCTTATGTTCAGTTTTGTTTGTTTTTGTCTATTTTTACCACTTTATACTTTTTACTACAAGTCTTATACTTTATATATATTATCATATATCATATGTATATTATGTCCATAAATACCATCAAAGTGAATTTTGTCCAAGATTCATCAAGATCACCCGTTATTATCTTTTCATTGAAATCTTAACTTTCTTACTTATCTTTTAATTAACTCAAGTTTTACATCATGAACTTTTCGATATTAAACCAGATTTGTTACAAGATCTTATATGTACTTCGCTTTTATGTTAGTTACCGAACGTCATAATATGTGAGAAAGTGTACAAAATTCGTATCACAAGAAAAATTATATTTTTTAGTTCAAAAGTATTCCATTGGTTTGATTTTCACTAAATAGCACATCATATTTATAAAAACTCATAACATGAAAGCATAAAGGTTTAAAATAGACCTTATGATGTATGATGATGATGAGAAACAAATACTAAACCCGTGTTTAGCCTTAAAAACAAAGAGCTTGCATCGTAAGATAACCCTTAGACTTTCTCAAGAAAACCCTAATCTTGATATTTGCTTGATTAATACGAGGAAAAGGTTTAGCCAATGCTTGGCGATCACCTTAGAATACCTTGTATTAGAGTGCCCTCCCTGTCTAAGTGTGTATGGTTGTAGAAAAATTTGATATGGGTTTTGGGTTGGGTGATGCTTGTATGCCGTGCATATAGGAGTGGACACAGGGAGGTGATTTTGTGAATTTTTCTCTAGATAGTATATGCTTGTATGCTGTTTACTTGATAGTTCACGGCATGTGTATATAAGATGTTAGTAGTCAGGGGACATAAAAGGGTTCTTAGAATGGCAGATGGTCAAGTATGGTAGCATGGTCTTGCCATAATGATGGTATGGTGTTGCCATATGAAGATGGCATGAGATTGTACCGCAAGTCTTGAAGCTTATTTATTTTTCAATGTAAATATTTGTATATGCATGCCATGATTTTCGGTGGAACAATTGTTATAATGATATATTTTTGTAACTTTTTATGTATTGGGTATAAATGTGGGTATTTGTTGAAGCGTAGAAATATTTTTGTGGTTCCGGGAGTGCCATAACGCAATTTATCTGCGATAACGTATACACTTTACGTATCCGGATAAGAAAAATAGAATGAACAAAGTTAATATATCCTCAAATAAGTATATAACCCCTTGCTTAAGTAAAATTCTGTCTATTGCTTTTTGGTGCCCCATTACATTGAAGCGCTAATTTTTAGCTTACGCGAGTTAAACTTTATTCATGACAATTACAATGCAGGCGTTTACTAACACTAAAAATAAATAGCATATTTATCGACGTCGCCAAAGACTTGAAAACACAGGGTGTTATACTTAGTGCCCAGACATAATACATGCCTAGATAGTCGCCCCAAGTTAGTTCATAAGGACACGAATGAAATAAGTGGGGGAGAGTTGTAACACCCCAAAACTGGGTTTTAGATATTTTATTACCAGAATGCCATTGCATAAGTTTGACTATGACTTTATAAGTTTGAATGTTTTATGTGATTGGTTAGTCAAACTATAAGTATAAATATCATGTAAATGGTTTTAGAAAGTATTATGTGGCTCAAGTATTATAGAAAAGAACTTGCGGGACCTAAGTTGCCAACATTCTAAAACATTGGTACTAGAACATCCTCATCGGTCTCTAGTATAGATCCTCAGGTGTTTAGGCTCCTTAAGCAGGGACCATTCTTGCCACAATTGCTAATAGTTATGTTTTAAAGGTTGAAATTGACTTTGTACCCTTATGCTTAATATAGCTTATCTTTCCTGGAATCCTCACAACATGCACACGTTGTATGGTGTGTTTGGCAGAGTCATGTTTATCAATGGATTTCAAGAGGGAAAAATACTAATCACTTCATTGCTAGAAATACTCTTCAAGAGAATTGCAAGCAATATAGGATAATGATGTATGATTATAGAGGAACAAGAAGTTCTAAGCATATAAATTCATTCCCCATCAAGGTATGTGTTAGTTCTTATCAAGATTCATGATTAATAGCTAAATTGGAGGGTTTATGCTAAATTGAGGTTCTTTAGAACCCTAGCCTTGTATTATAATGAAACATCATTTAGACAATCATGTTAATGTTAGAGTATGTTTACATTTAAGTAACTGAATCATGGTTTAAAAGATTAGAAGAATTCATGTGATGATTAGAAGTTATGAATGATTATGTTAAATAAAAGGGTGTTTGGCTAGAGCTTAAATTAACACCTAAAGAAGAAATTTTTGGCTTAAGGCCTGTTAGAAAATGACCTAAGCATGTCTAAACAGTTTTGATATAAGTTTGGTAAAGATTTGGATAGCTTATTATAGGTTTTGGGTCGTTTGCGGTGAGATGTTTCAAAGGCATCAGCAAGTGCTGTACAGATGTTATGCCCAACATTTGAAGGCAGTGTAGAGTTATAAACCGTTTTAGATGACTTGAGGTAGGGACCAAATTTAGCTATTTGTGTCATATTTTTTAATTTAAAACTGGCTCCTCATCTGTTATTTCGAATTTAAGGCTGGGTTCAAAACAGTATAATACAGCAGACTGTCCATCAATTCAGCAAAAAACATCTATTTTGAAAAGTTAGGCAAAAATGATGTATTCGATGTGCACGGAATTATAGCAAGTTATTAATGACTATAGAATGATATGTTTATGTTTTTAGGTGATCTCGGCACGTCGAGGAACGCCCCGAGGAATGCGTAAGCCCAAACCGAGGTGGAAGTACGGATTTTCATGTTAAACATGTTTAGTAGATTAAACGTGTTTAATATATATATGCCTTGTCATATCTCAAGAAATATGTAATTCATGTATTAAAGTGACCTTAGTGGTCAAATATGCTAGTCAAGTATCATGTTGACCCATGTGGTCATATTAGCATCACTTCGACCCATGTGATAATATTTAGTATTATGTTGACCTGTTGGGTCTTATTTAGTATATGTTGACCGTTAGGTCATATCTAGTATTACGGCGACCGGTTATGTCGTATTCAGTATATGTTGACCATTGGGTCATATTTAGTATTATGTTGACCCGTTGGGTATTATTTAGTATATGTTGACCGTTGGGTCATATTTAGTATTATGTTGACCCGTTTGGTCTTATTTAGAATATGTTGATTGTTGGATCATATTTAGTATTATGATGAACCGTTGGTTCATATTCAATATATATTGACCATTGGGTAATATTTAGTTTTATGGCGACCCATTGGGTCATATTCAGCTTAGCCTTAATTTATATATGAATATTACGTGTGAACAATTCCAAACTCAGAATAATTTAGTAATAAACTTAGTCTCAGTCAATCCTGTGTGGAATAATAGTGCTTTACGCACTCAGCCAGTATGTGCTTTACGCACTCAGCCAGTATGTGCTTTACGCACTCAGCCAGTATGTGCTTTACGCGCCTAGTATGTGCTTATGCACTCAGCCAGTGTTTTATATGTACTCAGCCAGTATATTGTCTTATGCACTCAATGTAGTCAATTAGTATTATGCTTTATGTAGCTCATGCACCCAATCAATATCATTCTTATGTACTTATAGTAATATGTTCAAGTAGTTGAAATACTATGATATGTACTTATTAAGTATCATGCTTTATGCATGTAGTTTCAGTAGTAAGTTTAAGACATAGCTTTAATATCAGCTAGACTGCTAGTATTAGAATTCAGCTTTACAAAACAGTATTATATGTAACTTTCATATAGTTAATGATTACTAGATTATTATTAGTTAGAAATCAGTTTATAGATAGCTTTATTACTCAGTCAGCAGCCAGTTCAAAATTAGCTTCAGAGGAATGTGCTATAAAGACTTAGCCAGTGCAGATACTTATGATTTCACTTCTGTAATAAGTTAGAATTTGTTAGACTCCAAATATATGCTCTGTAGGCTCATGTTCTTAGAGTTTTCAGGATGACACTCGACGTTAAGCAGAAAACATCAAGCGCGCGGTTCAGCTCATATTTAGTTTATGATTCGAAATGTTTGTTATCTCCTATGTATTATTAGAGCTGTCCGTTCTCAGTTTCATGTTTTGCAGGTTTGCAAGATGAGACCAAGCTATGTATTAGTTAGGGCGTAACTGGTTAAAATGTTTCAGCTCGTAGGTTAGGTAACGAGCTTCTCTTTTCCATCATTTGTTATCAGTTTGGAATGCCTAAAGATATCATTATCAATCACAAGTTTATATAATATAAAGTCATGTACTCTTCATAAGTTTCTCAATTTTAAGGGCGTTTGCGAATAAGCCAGCTTTACATGTGCTCAAGTTACGCTTCTGTTTACTTATTTTGTTAATCGTATACAGATTTCGGATACATGTTAATTATTTTCTATATTGAATTGAGTTTTTAAGTAATGATCAGTTTTCAAAAAAATCTTGGTCGTTACATATGTGTGCTTCAGAGTTATTCCATTTGATCTCCTGAATGAAAAAAACTTTCTGGGAAAATCTTACTTGATCATACCGATTAAAGCTTATTGTTTGTAATGTTTCTGTTAGATATCTGTCCTGTTATGTATCTACATACAATTATGTGAGGACAAATTAGCAATGTGCCTGATACTGAACGACACGATCAAGTTCAATGCTGGTACTCAAATGATTATCTACTACTAGAGTTATGTTCTGAAAACACACATTATCTGCCAGTGGAACTCTAGTAAATCCAGTTTATTGCACCTATCACCAGATTTTAAATGATGGGAATCCTTCATGAACAGGGTTGTCTTCCAAGGATTATTGATAAAGTTAGTGACCAATCCCCTCTGCTTCCACCCTAATTCCAATGTGTTTTATTCTCAACTCCCTGCGCCAGTTTCACATGATGTTTCTTGCTAAATCCGTGGCAGACTATATTCATGGTGTTTAACCGCTTCTTGTAACAACACGAACATTCTGGACATGATCATAAACAAAGAATGCAAATTCTTTAAACTATTTCATGTTGTGTCAATCGCACAAATGTTGATGTATGTTGCTTGCTTCTTATGGTGGATTTCATGAATTGTGTAACTTCAAAAGAAGGTATTACATTCAGTACCTCGCTCGCACAAGCTCAATTTTGCTGCTCTTTGATGAAGAAGTAATGAACCACTTTCTTCCAAGAATTAAGAACGGATTATCATTTCATCAGGTTGATATTTCCATTGTGTGATCTGTTTATACACGGGGGTGGAATGTGACTATGCAAGGGATGCGCTGCTTCCAAAGGAATTCGTAAATGAGATAAATTATGCCACTTGATGATAAAAGGGAGTATGAGATGGTTGTTTGTTAGAGTCTAGACATTCCAATGAATCAAACCAACTGTTGTTTTCTACCCTAAGACACACATATATATGACTAACCTAGCACTAATAGGAAAGCTACCCTTACTGTGTTATGTCCTCAGGGAAGAAGAGGGAAGCAACAGCTGGAGAAAACTAGTTCGCGTAAGAAAACCTACTGAAAGGTCACCATCATGTCAAAAAGATAACGATGAAAGTGGCCTGACTGAAGCACCACTTCTCAGTCTCACATCGGACAATAAACTGCTTTAGCTGCTGAAGAATCAGGAACAATATTGCTAAAGTACAGAAGGAGAAACTGGATGAGTGCAGGAGATTGAAAGTATGGTTGAATGGTGTCGAAGTTAAAGAATCATATGCGAGTGAGTTTGCTGATTCCATGATTAATGATGATGCTGATGATTCTAGTACTAGGATAGATCCTGGGAGTCATAAGGAACATCCAAAAAATGTTAATGATGATGATGAAGAAATTGAGAAGGAGATGAAAGATGATGATATTGAGAAGGAAGAGAAAAATGATGATGTTGAGAAGACGGATGAGGTTATGTTAAAAGAGAAAGATAATGATGAAGCGGGTGCGTCAGGTATATGCGAGTGTTAGGATGATGAAGAACGTAGACACCAGATTCCCATACCAACTAGATCTCCTAGGATCTCTATTTATCTTTGATAAAACAATTTTGAGGATTGGCAGCTCACTGTATCACCAACAAATGCTACCATATCTAAAGATTTGTCAATACCTAAATGCAAGAAAAGGTTTCTTTCATACAAGATAAAGATTCTTCCAGGACGTATTGTTGGCATGTGCAGACAACGTGGTCAAATTCGCTCACATATCAAATAACAAATTTATATACTTCTATGAGTGCTCTGTATGAGGAGAGATTCAAGAGTCTCTGTGGATCATTGAACAATGCTATACTGAAATGACATTTGCAAAGATCTAATGAGATGATCAACAAGGATTTTCCACATTGGTTAATCTTGGCAGGTTAACAAGGATCATGAAGTTGATGCCTATATAATACACAAGATTTGATCTCTACAAAATTTTTCCACTTATCGGACCAAAAATGATGAAGTCAGAAACTATTTCGAAATGCATCATACAGAATAAAGCTTCTTAATCTTTACTCCAAACAACAAAGTTCATGCAATCTCGCTCGTGAAATTCAATGGCTGATCTTCAACAACCAGTTATATTTGAATATGAAGTCAAAACCTCAAGATCAAGCAGCTGATCCAAAATTATGGGAAATTTGTGATGTATGCCAAGTTGAAAGCAATAACTTTTGCATATCACGATGAACATCTCGCAACGGATGCTGATCCTCTTGAAGGGGGAGAAACATGGCGAAAAGATATTTTGGTTATCAAAAAGCAAATGAGAAGAAGGAATCTTTTGTGAATGGAAGACCAATTCTATCGACGATGAGACGTCTGTAATAATCAACCCTTAGGGGGAGGTTGTTAGGTTTACGAAAAGTGTTTATTATTATATGAATTGGTCTTTGTATAGTTTTGTTTAGTTTTATAGTTTTATTAGTAATTATATGTAATAAAGTCTATCTTGGTCAATTGTTTAAGTAAAAGTTGATCAAGGATTTGACTAAGTAGGAATAATAGAATAGGAACAATAATAAGTATAAATACCCATCTAGAAGGGGTATTTATACAAGACTTTACATTTTGTAATTCACTACTCCATTCCATTTCTATTTTTCCTTTTGGAATAAAAACTTTGAAAATGATGAAAATACTCTCTAGCTCTTCTCCTCTATTCTAACACTTTTGTATGATTACTCCTATGCAAATATGACATATAACAAATTTGATGAGAAAAAATATATATAGTTGTTTGATGGCAAATCAACATATTTTTTACGGCTAGGGTTTTGTGTGATAGGGTTTATGCATTGAAAATGAAAAACAATCCTTATTGGAAAAAACAATAAAGCGAAAATAACCGGGATCCTTCCGGATCATCGGTAAGTAACCAATGACCGGAAGATAGCAAAATTTGTTGGTGCATCTAACCTAAAGCTCTGATACCATGAAAGATAATGGAAATTAATATTGATTGAATTCTTGCCAATTACATAAGAAAGCATGTCTATTTATAATAGAACATATCTTTAGGAATAAGCTAACATTAACCTTAAACCCTAATATACCTTAAGCCTTTGATTAGGCTTGGGCCGTAACCTATCATCTAACATAATCTAGCTACAGGAGCATAAGTTTTGCCATCCCTCTTGTTGATTATAACCTTGAGCTACTAACCTAGCCTTATTATGAGATACGACATCGTTCTCGTCAAGCTTATTTGTATACACCCACTTAGTTCCTATAATTGTAGTACTATTAGGGTGTGGTACTAACTCCCAAACATCATTTGCAAAGAATTGGTTTAAATCTTCTTGCATTGCAACTATCCAACTTTCATCCTTTAAGGCTTCATTCACATTCTTAGGTACTATAGTTGATATAATAAGACAAAAAAAAAGTTACTTGGCTTTGGGCTTTGAGGAACTATCGTGTTCGTTGGTTAAGGTTTTTATGACTTTTCTAAATGGATGGTTTTAGATTCCTTAATGTTGTACTATTTCGACCACAACTTCTAAAGTTTCATCCTCAATGCTCATGTTTTTCTAGTTTTTCTTTTTCGGTTACTTATATTGCTTCTTCTTCATCTAAGCTATCATTCATTGCAAGGGTGGTTTTAAGATGGTAAAGGCTGTTTCATTGAATGTCACGTCTGTGAGATTCTTTGATTTTTCTTAGTGTGGTTTGTTTAGGATGATATAGGCTCTTTAATATTGTTGAGATTATAACCTATATGAAAACACCTTCATTCATAAACTTTGGGTCAAAACTTGGTAGGTCTCTCGCTTTAGTGTTAGAATGAAAAACACTTGCTTCCAAACCTTTGAAGTAATCAAGAGTAGGTTTCCTACCTCTCAAGAGTTCATATGGTGTTTTTCCTTAGATGGATCTAAATAGGATTCAGTTAAGGATGTAGGTTGAAGTGTCTACGGCGTTACACCAAAACTTTTATGGTAAAATATTGTTCATGCGCGTAAAAGTGTTTACTCATTTCTTTGTTTTTTTAGAGTCTTATTTTTTTCCTTGTCCTACATGTTGTGACACCCATGATTTAAGTGTCAGGTTAGTGATACCTTTAGAAATGGCTAAGAGTTCGTTTTGTGTGTTTCTTGTGTGCTATGTGTTATATATGTGTGCTAAGTCATTTGAATAGGTGCATGATGTCATTTTGAGGTGTATGATCATCTTATTTTGAGTGCATTTGTGTTGGTGATGAGTATTTCATTTGTTCACGTGTAGTGATAATAGAAAGGGATGGCGTATTGCATGCAATGCTACGTCAATAGTTAGATGATTTGTGTTAAGCGTTTATGGGAAATGTAGCATGTTGGAAATAAGTGAAGTGGATGAAATTTGGATATTTATAGTGGACTTTCTAAATATAGAAGGTGAAATGTGAAATGAAAAGTTATTTTTAAAAAGTTAAGTAAGTTGCGTTTAAGTAATCAATGTTAAACCCACAATTAGTCATAGGTTTTTAAGTGAAACTTAGAAGGGTAATGAAGATATTAGTTAATAATAAAATAAAAATAAATTAAAATTATATATAAAGGGGTGTTAAATCGGCTCCGGTTTAAATAAAAGAAAAAAAAGGAAACAAAGTTTCTGACTATAATTAGGATCTATTAGTATAATAAATACAAATGTAAATAAAACCCCCAAGATTACTATTTGTCTCTCCCTCTCCCCCATGTGATCGGCTGACACCCTCAAGAAGAATAAAAGAAGAAAAAAAATTTCTTTATCAAGATTCAAGGTGTGATTCAAGTATAATCAAGTGAAGATTTAGGTATGATCTTAATTAAGTTTTTGTTTAATCTTTCAAATCATGTAACAAATAAAGTGATGGATCTAGGGTTTACATAAAATACAGATTATATATGAACTTTAATGATGGGATAATGATTAGGGTTAGTTTAGGGTTATGATCATGCATGTTGCATGTTAGGGTTTGCGTTAGAACATGATTTAGAGTTGAGCAGAATTTAGGTCTGTGTTCAACTGATAATATCTAGATGTTAGAAAGGTGTTTTGATATGATTCAAGAGCCTAAATTGTAGTTCCAAGAGTCTATTTTTCAAAAAGTCTAGCCTCGAATGATTTAGAGTTATGGAAGTTAGTTAAATATTGGTTACAAGAAAAGTTGTCAAAACAGTAAATACGGGTCAGAATTAGGTCATGTTTTGAAGGGTAAAACCCTAACTTAAAAGTGGAATTAAGGTTAACCAATCTACAGTGATTAGGTTCTATATGTATATAAACAAAAACTAGAAGGATAGTTTCTGATTGTGTGTCTAAGTATGGTAATTAGGGCCATACATTTTAGTGTAAAATCAGATTTGAATTGGGACAGTTTTGAAGTTGGATTTTATTTGGGATAGTTGCACATGTAATGAGTAGTTGGGAATCATAAGGAAGTTAGTAAAGTCATAAATGAACTTAGGTTATTTTTGATATAATTTATAAAGGTCAGCAAGTAAGGGTTTTGAGTTATTAAAGATACACTAAAATTCTGCATTTTTGAATAAATTGTAGTTAACTAGTGTAAAGTGTTAATGAGGTGGTTAAGGTTAGGCATGGTGTCGGAGTGACCCATGATGGTTAATTAAACCCTTAGACATCCATCATATGTGTGTTACATGTAGTAAAGCTTTTTGCTTGGTCACGTGTAACCATGTTTATTTATTTGTATAGTTGAGTGATAAGAATTGGAAGCTGCGTTATGAGCATTCAGGTGAGTTACATAGTCCTACTTTTTATTGCATTTTAAACTTGGGATGGAAATGATGCAAGTGTTGAAATGAGTTTTAAATTCCTGTGATTATGTGTTAGTGTTAATGCATGGATTATTATGTGACTGATATGCATTTAGTGCTACATGTTATGTGATGTGATATTGATTTGTTTCCTAGTAAAGAGGATTACTTTTGGGTATCCATGGCCTGAGCTAGAAGGAAAGAGATTTGGTATGATCCAAGGGCGATATGGGCCGTCTGCTTGTTGTTTGAGGGATCAAATGGGTACGCCTACCCAGTATATGATTTGTTGGTTTGATTGGATTGAATTGCATGTTAGCTTGTATGTTAGTTAGCATAATTGTCATGCAAAAGTATTGTTTTATAATCACAGTAATTGGTTAAATTGTTTTGGAAATGAATTGGATATGTGTTTCTTAAAACCTATGTTTCTCACCAACCATTGTGTTGACGTATAAGCATCATTTTCAGGTATTCAACAGGATAATATTAAAGTTAGGAAAAGTAGTTAGATGGACCGTAGGCAGCGGGTGAAGTTTAGTTATCTAGATATCGTTATTTGTTTTGGATGATGAATGTTAATTGTTTGCTTGGTTAGGATGTATGAATGTTTGCATGCCATGACGTTGGCATGAACTGCCTTCATTTCAATGTCAAACGCCTTTTTGGATTTTGTTGATGTGTTTGAGTATTTTCATGACACTGCGTGTCTATACCTTGTATTTTATGCATGTTTTAGTTTCTCTATATAGATGCCAATGTGTTGTGATGATTCCCTTTCTCGTTGCGCCTCGCGTTTCTGCCTTGGCGGGGTATGACAGATTGGTATCAGAGACAATGGTTATAGAGAAGTAGGTGGTTAAGCCTAGAATATAACCTAGGGGTCCTTTATGTAGATGCATTTAGGGCTTAAGTGTTTAATGCTATAACTGATATGCTTCCCTTCTATTTTTGCATAGCTTATATATCTCATATTTTGCTAAGTTGTCATTCTAGTTATTTTGCCTACAATTATTTGATATGATATGTACTACTTTCTTAGTATTGTAGCTATGTTTTTCCCCTACCCGTAAGAAGTCTCGTTGGGGAACCGTTTTCCCTAACTGGACTTAAGCGTTATAAGGAGCCTATTATGGAACCAAAGGAGATAGGATAGTTGATCGTTTGTCGGATGCGCGGAATAAGGCTAGACCCGCAGAGTCGGGTGATTCTTGAAGAGGCAAAATAAAACCCAAGCTAGGCCCAACATAAGTTTATCCCGTCCTTTACCTCGTCATGTTATTATTGATTATTTCTTTCGGATATTTCATATTTTGGGAATTGTTGCGAGACTTTCATTCCTTTATGTCGTTTCGATTTTATTTTGATATAAGTAAGTAGTTATTTGATGGAACATCCTTTATGTGTTAAGTTGGAGTGGTTTAAGATGTGCAATGTGGTATATGTGCATATGTGTGAATTATGATTGAAATGAGTAATCTTGGAAGTAAGTACACGTGTGAAAGGAGGCACTTATAATTATGGTGGCCAACATAATTATAAAGGCATCACACACGTAGACTTATGACCATGATTGCATTTATTTGTGTTTGGTTATAAGGTGGTAGTGTAATATGTTTTTTATATGTGTATTCATGATAAAGATGGTGGTATGGGTAGAAAATTTTTCTCTTATCCTAATTGGAGGATATGTTAAGTTGAGTTGTATAGATAGTAAGTTTCCCTTCTATCTAGTATTTGCGGATACCTAGTATTACTATTATATAGGTTGCTCATTTGCTCGGTTGTTTGTTTGGATTTCCTAAGTCTAAGCTTAGCATCCCTTCATCGTACTTTGTTAGTAAGGATACCCGATTTTTACTATTCGACGTCTTGATGTATATTGGTTGTTCGGATATGCTCTTTCGGATATAGGCGCGTTTCGTTAGTTCATTCGTTGTATTGATTACTTGTATAAGTATCAAACGTTTCTTTTAAGCACTAATTATTCCTAACATATTAGTATGGATCATTACTCCCTTGGTTGTATATCCCTTGGTTTTTGTAACCCGTTGACGACGTGTTAGTAACAATGCTTTTAGGTTTGCTTTGTTAATCGTTATTTTAGATAAGACCTTACGTTTTCTTTTGAGTAGGTAATGTCTTGCATGAGTTTTCTTATACGAGTTCATTTGATTTTATTTTGAGTATATGGTTCCTGGCATTTCCTTTCGTTTTCAAACAATAGAATTGTGTTAGAGTCTGTATGGTGTTTTATGATCCCTTTTGGTATTATGGTGTCCTTTGTTTAAGAAACATATTTTATAATTGATGTCTAATTATAAAAGCCCTTTTAAAGTATTGTGTTAGTGTTTGGGAAAAAAACTGTGTTTAAAATGATCTTTGTATATAGAATATGTTTAAATGGCCTATGCAAATAGGATATGAAAATTGTTGAGTGGTTAATAAAATTTTATTTTATTATAAAAAGCAGGTTTAAAGTGATTCATAGTGGTAAGGTACGATACACCATTAGATAACCATCTCTAGATTTTTATGACAACCAGAATGAATTTTATAAATATTACCTTTAAGACAATTTTATTTATTATTTAAAATGATTTTTATACTTAAAGTGACTTTCTTAGTTTAAATTGATTTTTATAAAAACATTATTTATTTTGACCTTTTAAGTAAAGTCGATAATTGGTATTAGAATTTCTGTCTTTCGTATTGATATTTTTTATGTGTTCATTTATCGTGGTACGCATGTTGATTTTCTTTCGTTGCGTTTTCACTTAGTGCATATACGTATCCTTTCTTTCAAAGGATTCTTATGTCATTTGATCCACGTCTATTTGCATATGTGGGATCTCCTATATGCATTCTAGCCTTTGACTCGATATTCGTTTGTTATCCTATTCGATTGTTCATAATCCTTAGAGTTTGTTGATACCATTGAGTTGTGGAAGCTTTGATGTGATTGTGGGAATGGACTGGTTGTCCAAGAGGAAGTTTGTGATAGTATGTTATGAGAAGGTGGTTAGAATACCGTAAGGTGATAATATTGCAAGTTCATATTGAACGTACTTTGGGAGCCGCCAAAGCCCTAATGAACGCTAAGGTAGATGAACCTAGGATAAGTGATATACCCGTGGCGCGCGATATTACTGGAAGTGTTTTCCAGAATACTAGTAGGGGGCTACCACGGCAACGACATGTTTATAACCGTATAGACTTAGTACTTGAGCAACGCCGGTCGCGAAGTCTCTATATCGTTTGGCACCCTCGGAAATGCAAGAATTGTCTAGGCAACTTCAAGAGTTGCAAGACAAGGGTTTCATATGACCTAGTAATTCGCTGTGGGGAGCACCTGTGTTATTCGTAAAGGAGAAAGATGGATCTTTCCATATGTGTATCGACTATAAGTAGCTAAACAAATAACGCTGTTAAAAAACCGTTATCCGCTCTCTAGGATCGATGAACTTGTTTGATCAGTTACAGGAATCTTGTCCTTTCTATTAAGATGGATTTTTGGTCAGGTTTAATCATCACTACGATGCCTGATGATCCATTCCAAAGACCACGATATCGAATCGAGAGTACGACATTTTGATTCTACGGTTATGTATTTTTGGGTAACCAATGCACCAATCGGTATTCATGGATTAATGAACCAAACCCGTACTTAGGTTAGGTTTGTCATCGCATCATGATGACATTCTGGCCTAATGAAAGTCGCAGTGTGAGGAACATGAAGTATCAATTGAAGTTAGTGATGGAGACACAGATGATTAGGAAGGCTTTTTATGCTAAGGTTCTAAGTGTGAAGTTTTTGTGAAGAAGTTCATTTCATGTCACGTGACAACCATAACGTATTAACGTGACCTGAGTACGAGGAGAACAAGTGAGGAATTGGATGATTTATTCTTAGTGATTGGCAGGTTAAGCTAATGACTTTCATCGTGAATTTTTTTTAAGATTGTTGGACTCCTTATTTCCCTAACTAAGGAATCAGAAGAAAGAGTAAGTGTAGAACAAGAGAGAGTCTTTCAAATTAAAGAATGATAATGTGATACTCTGATAAAGCGAATGGTAGTGGGGTGAGCGTTGAGTAGAAAAGAGAGAGTGAAATTAAAAAAAAAAAAAAAACAAGAACGAGTAAGCAGAGAAGATACTGGCAGCGCCAAAGTGAGGCGTTCAGCAAGAGAACGTACTCGCAGAAAGGCTAAGGGTTTTTAAGATCAACAATGGAAAGGAACGAGACGAGAGTTTGTACTTTAATGGGATCGAACTTAGGTTAATTGTGGGAAGTGTTATGGATGAGGCCATCAATCAAGTACTTTTTGTACATCCAGGACGTATAATACAACTATAACCTTTGTAGACATGTATTTGTAGCCACGTGTAGAAAAGGATATACTTACCTATTTTAGCAATAGTCGGAGTTTTGTTTAAGAGTAGCAGGCTTCACTTGTATAAAAGACTATATTGTCAATGCTGCAAGCAGCCATGTAGATATTGAGTGAAAATAAGATAAATCACCAGGGATTTTTAAACTAATTCTGAGGTCAAATAGTGAGCATGATGTGATTTAGGAAGATGGTCGAAAGACTGACCAAGTAAGCTTAAATACAAGCAATACAATAAGGATTTCAAGATGTGAAGTTGGCAAGGATTTGTATTGATGAGATAATAGCAAGGAATGGAATTCTAGTGATGATCAACTCAGATTGAGATGGATGATTTACCTCGTAGTTTTGGCAGACGCTGCAGGAAGTGTTAGAGACGCAATTAGATTTGAGTAAAACTTACATCTTTAAGGGGATGGGGACAAAGTGAACGTATGATTAAGACTTAGGAAGATATAATAAAGGGCATGTGTTAACAAATTTGGGGTAGTTACAATTAGCATTCGAAGGCTCCATTGAGCTTTGTGTGGAAGGAAATGTAGGTCGCCTTTTCTATGGGCAGAGATTGGAGAGAGTAGTTTGACTGGACTTGAGTTAGTACTAGAGATGGCAGATAAGGTGGTATTGATAAAGGAAAAGCTCAAAGCGGAAGAGAGATCATCAAAAGAGCTATGTTGATTATAGGCGTAAGCGTTAGAGTTTGAGGTAGGAGATCGTGTATTGTTAAGAGTGACGCCTTGGAAGGATGTAGTTCATTTTGGAAAGAAGGGTAAGTTAGCACCGAGATATGTAGGACCGTTTGAGATCCTTGAAAGGACTGGCCTTGTAGCTTATAGGTTGAGGTTACCTGAGGAGTTGAATAGCATGCATGACACTTTTTATGTGTCAAATCTAAAGAAGTGTCTGGCGGATGCTAATTTACATGTGCCATTAGATGAGATCAAGGTCGACAAGACACTTCGTTTTATCGAGGAACCTGTAGAGATTATGGATCGAGAAATTAGGAAGTTGAAACATAGGAAGGTAGTGCTTGTTAAGGTTAGAGGGAATTCGAAACGTGGTCCTGAGTTTACTTGGGAACACGAAGACCAGATGAGGATTAAGTATCCATAGTTTTTCATGGACGGAGTTGTTGAGCCTGCTAGTTAAATCTTAGGACGAGATTTCCTCAAGGAGGGGATACTATAACATCCATGATCTAATCAGGTTAGTGATACCTTTAGAAGTGGCTAAGAGTTCATTTTGTATGATTCCTTGTTGTGCTATGTGTTATATGTGTGTGCTAAGTGGTTTGAATAGGTGTATGATACATTTGAGGTGGTGATAATCGCATTTGAGTGCGTTGTGTGTGGAGATGAGTATTCCATTTGTTCACGTATAGTGATAATGGAAAGGTAGGGCATATTACGTGTAATGCTACGTCGATAGTTAGATGATTTTGTGTTAAGCATTTATGGGAAATGTATCATGTTGGAAATAAGTGAAGTGAGTTGAAATTTTTGATACTATAGTAGACTTTCTAAATATAAGAAAGTAAATGTGAAATGAAGACTCAGTAATTTTTTTAGAATGTTTAGTAAGTGGCGTTTATGTAAAAAGGTTTACCCAAATTAGCTTAGGTTTTTATGAAAACTTACGGTAATGAAGATAATTAGTTAATTAATAATAAAATAAAATAAAAATATATATGTATAGGAGGGGGAGAAGGAATTTGTATAGAAAAATATAAAAAAAATTAATTAATTAATAAGGGAGGTGATTGGATCGGTTATAAAGAAAGAAAAAAAGGAAACAAATCTGATTACAATTAGGATTCTATGTAGTATAAATATAAGATCAATAAATCCCTAAAACACTTTTCTCTCCTCTCTTTTGTTGTTTGGCCGAAACCCTCAATGAAGAAGAAAAAAATTATCAAGATTCAAGGTGTGATTCAAGTGTGATCAAGTAAAGGTTTAGGTATGATCTTAATTACTTTTTGTTTTAATCTACAAATCATGTACCAATAATTGATCGTACTAGGGTTTTACATAAAATACACGTTAAAAATGAATTTTTAAAATGATGTAAATGATTAGGGTTAGTTTAGGGTTATGAATCATGCATGTTGCATGTTTATGGTTTGTGTTAGAACACGATTTAAGAGTTGAGCAGAATTTTGGTCTGTGTTTAACTGATGATATCTAGATGTTAGAAACGTGTTTTGATATGATTCAAGAGCCTAAATTGTAGTTCAAAGAGTCTATTTTTCAAAAAGTCTAGCATCGAATGATTTGGAGTTTGGAAGTTGGTTAAATATTGGTTACAATAAAAATTGTCAAAACAGTAAAAATGGGTCAGAATTAAGTCATGTTTGGGAGGGTAAAACCCTAACTTAAAGTGGAATTAAGGTTAGCCAGAACTACGAATGATTAGGTCTATAAGTAGCATAAAAGAAACCCTAGAATGATAGTATCTGATTGTTTGTCAAAGTAATGTAATAAGGACATATATCCGAATTTGTGTGCAATCAGATCCGAATTGGGACAGTTTGAAGTTGGATTTATTGGATATTTGCACATGTAATGAGATAGTTGTGGAATCACAAGGAAGTTAGTAAAGTCATAAATGAACTTAGGTGATTTTTGGTATAAGTTATGAAGGTCAGCAAGTAAAGGTGTTGAGTTAGTAAAGATACACTAAAATTCTGCATTTTTGAATAAATTGTAGTTAACTAGTGTAAAGTGTTAATGAGGTGGTTAAGGTTGGGAATGGAGTCGAGATGACCCATGATGTTTAATCAAACCCTTAGACATCCATTATATGTGTGTTGCATGGACTAAAGCTTTTTGCTTGGTCACGTGTAACCGTGTTTATTTATTTGTATAGTTGGGTGATAAGAATTAGAAGCTGTGTTATGAGCATTCAGATGAGTTACATAGTCCCACTTTTTATTGCATTTTAAACTTGGCATGGAAATGATGCAAGTGTTGAAATGGGTTTCGAATTCCTGTGATTATATGTTAGTGTAAATGCATGGACTATTATGTGACTGATATGCATTTAGTGCTACATGTTATGTGTTGTGATATTGATTTGTTGCCTAGTTAGGAGGATTACTTTTGGGTATCCATGGCCTGAGCTAGAGGGAAAGAGATTTGGTATGATCCAAGGGCGATGTGGGTCGTGTGCTTAGTGTTTGAGGGATCGGATGGGTATTCCTATCCAGTATATGATTTGTTGGTTTGAATTGCATGTTAGCTTGTATGTTAGTTAGCATAGTTGTCATGCAAAAGTATTGTTTTATAATCACAGTAATTGGTTAAATTGTTTTGGAAATGAATTGGATATGTGTGTCTGAAAACCTATGTTTCTCACCAACCATTGTGTTGACGTATAAGCATCATTTTCAGGTATTCAGCAGGATGAGATTAAAGTTAGGAAAAGTGGCTAGATGGACCGTAGGCAGCTGGTGAAGTTTAGTTATCTAGATTTTGTTATTTGTTTTGGATGATGAATGTTAATTGTTTGCTTGGTTAGGATGTATAAATGTTTGCATGTCATGACTTTGGCATGAACTGCCTTCATTTCAATGTCAGACGCCTTTTGGATTTTGTTGATGTGTTTGGGTATTTTCATGACATTGCGTGTCTATACCTTGTATTTTATGCATGTTTAAGTTTCTCTATATAGATGCCAATGTGTTGTGATGATTCCCTTTCTCGTCGCGCCTTGTGTTTCCGCCTTGGCAGGGTGTGACAAAGCAACTGTAAGAAGAGATCTTCAACTGGAAGATGCTAATGGTGTTGATTGTCTGCCAAATGCTACAAGTTTTGAACAACTTACACTCGTGGGGTATGAAAAACTTTCACAGAAGCTTACTTTCTATAAGGCATTCTTCTCTCCCCAATAGAAATTTCTTATCCATACTATTTTGCAATGCCTAAGTGCTAAGACTACTGCATGGAATGACTTTAGTAGCACTATGGCCTCTGCAATTATATGTTTTGCCACAAACCAAATGTTTAACTTTTCTAAGTATATTTTTCAAAGCATGGTGAAAAACTTAGATAGTACTGGCAAATTCTTGATGTATCTAAGATTTGTGCAAGTATTTTTGGATAATTAACTAGAAGGAATGTTAAATCACAACAGAATTTATATTGCACCATCTCACACAAAGAAGGTTTTTGCTAATATGAAGAGGCAAGGAAAGGACTTTTCTGGTAGAGTAACACCTTTGTTCTCAACTATGATGGTGCAAGCTCAACAGGAACTGGGTGAAGGTTCAGACATACCAACTGATCCCCATCACACACCCACCATTATTCCACCATCAACATCACAACCTCAAATGAAATAGAGGCCTAGGAAACCCAAGAGAAAGGACACTGAGATTCCTTAGTCTAGTGTTCCTGTAGAGAATGTAGCAGATGAGGCTGTCTATAAGGAGAGGGATGACAGTTTGGAAAGGGCTACCACTACTGCTACTGTCTTAGATGCAGAGCAGGATAGAGGTAACATCTCTAAGACCCAATCCAAGGCAACACCTAATGAACTAAGTTCCATTGGAACTAGTTCAGGTGGTGGTCCCAGGCGCCAAGACACCATGGGGGACAGACCTGCTCAAACTAGGTTTGAGATTTTGTCTAAACAGTCCTATGATTCACCACTCGAATGAGTTAACACACCTCGAAGTGATGAGGACAGAATTGAACTTAAAGAATTGATGGAAATGTGTACAAAATTGCCTGAAAGGGTTCTTGACTTGGAGACAACAAAGACTGCTCAAGCATAGGAGATTACAAGTCTAAAAAGAGAGTCAAGAAGCTAGAGAGAAAGAAAAAGTCAAGAACTCATGGTCTTAAAAGGTTATACAAGGTTGGTCTGTCTGCTAGAATTGATTCCTCAGATGATGAAGCTAGTTTGGGTGATCAGGAGGATGCATCCAAACAGGGGAGGAAAATTCATGATATTGATGCTGATGAAGACATCACCCTGGAGAATGTTCATGATGCTGATATGTTTGGAGTGCATGATCTTGATGGTGATTAGGTGTTTGTAGAAACTGGAGAGCCCGTGGTTAACGCTGCTACAACTACAAGTACAATTCCAGTAAGTGATGCCAAAGATTTATCTGATGTTGACATTACTTTAGCTCAAGCACTGGCAGAATTAAAGAGTGCTAAACCCAAGGCTGTTACAACTGCTGCTACAACAACTACAATTGGTGTTACAAGATCCAAGGCTAAAGGGCTTGTTATTCAAGAGCAAGAGCAAGCATCTACACCAATAACTTCTTCAAAGGACAAGGGTAAAGGAATCATGGTTGAAGAACCTTTGAAGATGAAGAAGAAATATCAAGTCCTCTTTGATGAATAAGAAGCTATAAGGATACAAGCTCAATTTGATAAGGAAGATAGGATTGCAAGAGAAAAAGAAGAAGCCAATGTTGCCTTAATTGCATAATGGAATGATATTCAAGATAAGGTTGGGACTGACTATGAATTAGCTCAAAGGCTGCAAGCAGAGGAACAAGAAGAGTTAACAATTAAAGAAAAGTCTAAATTATTTCAACAACTCTTGAAGAAAAGAAGAAAATTCTTTGCAGCTAAAAGAGTAGAGGAAAAAAGGAACAAACCACCTACCAAAACTCAACAAATAAGTATCACGACTACCTATCTGAGAAACATGGAAGGATAGAAGCCTAAAGACTTGAAGACTAAGTCCTTTGCCAATGTTTAAGAGTTATTTGATAAAGCAATGAAAAGGGTAAACACATTTGTTGATATGGATACAAAATTAGTGGGAGGTAGTGAAGTAAGAGAAGAAAGCAGTAAGACAAGAGAAGAAAGCAGTTCTAAAAGAGCAAGTGATGAGCTAGAATAAGAGCCTTCAAAGAAACAAAACATGGAAGATGCTAAAGAAATAGCTGAGCTTCAAAGTATGATGGAAGTCATTCCTGATGAAGAGGAAGTAGTAGTTGATGCTATACCTTTAGCTACTAAGCCTCCAAGCATTATTGATTGGAAGATCATTAAAGAAGGAAAGATTGGCTACTACAAAATCATAAGAGCTAATGGAAATTCAAAGAGGTACTCATTAATGATTCAGATGCTTAAAAGTTTTGACAGAGAAGATTTGGAAACTCTATGGAAATTAGTAAAAGCTAAGCATGGATATACAAGACCAGAAGAAGGATATGAGAGAGTACTATGGGGTAATCTAAAGATAATGTTTGAGCATAATATAGAAGATACATTATGGAGGAATCTACTAGGAAACAAAGTTTTGATTTGGAAATTATTTGATTCCTGTGGAGTATACTTCGTGAGGTTTTAAGACATGCATATCTTTATGTTGGTTGAGAAGAGATATCCCCTTACACTAGCAAAAATTACACAGATGCTAAATAGGAAGCTTCAAACCGATCATTGCAATGAATTGTGTTATCAACTTCTTAAGCTTATGACAAAGCAACTCAAGAAATAATGAAGTGTTTGGAAGCATCCTCCTGGTGATTATGAAGCCTTTAATGAAGAAACTTGATGATTTTGAAGATAAATATCAAATTGAGGGGAGGATTGTTAGGATTAAAAGCCTTCTTGAAGTTACTTCTATTAAGGTATTAGTTACTGCTGCTAAGCATAAATTAGTGTTGTTAGTAATCTTAATGAAAACTATGCTAAGTAGTTAGTACTGCTAGTGTAAGTTACTAGTGCTAGTGTATATTACTACTGCTAATCACTACTGCTAGTAATGTTAGTACTGCTAGAGTAAAGTTAGTACTACTAGAGTAATGTTAGTACTGCTAGTGTAACTGATTCGCGAACGGTATACACTTATATAGCAACCCTAATACAGATTCTAACCGAATGCCCTTGACCAAGATATACAAAATAACAACAATCTAAATAAATTTAAAAAAAAAACCCTATTAATCATAAACAATAAATAAACTAATTAAAATATTTTTTTATATTATAAAAAAAATTCACACCCAACAACCAAACACAAAAAACAAACACCAAACACCCCCAATAAAAACTCACAACAATCAACAACACGAAAAAAAACAAAAAAAAAAAAAACAAAAAAAAAACCAACACAAAAAACTACCAAGAAAACCACCAAAAAAACCAACAAAAAACTAAATAACACAATACAACCAAACGCCAAAAAAACCAAACACGAACACAAAAACACAGACCCAAAACACATCCGAACATAACATAAAAACAACACAAAACCAAAAGACATCAAACCAAACAAAAAAAACAACACCAACAAAAATAAACGAACACAAACAAACCCCAACGACCAAAACAAAACCATACAAAACCAACGGAGAATAACACACAACACACACCAAATAACACAACCACTAAAAAAAAACAAAACACTAACAAAGACCAAACACAACCTCAGCGCACCACCAACACAAACACCAAACAAAACCAAAAAACATAACCCCAACAACAACACGCACAAAAAATCAACAAAACAAAACAACAAAATAAACAACACACACAAAACACCACACAACAAAAAAAAAGAACACCACTAAAACAAACAAACACCACCAAATAACGAAAACAGCGCAAAACAACAACAACCAAAAACACCGAAAAAAACCAAACAAACAACTACCAACCAAAAAAAAAACACAACGAACAAAAAACCGAACCACCGAACACAACCAACAAAAAAATCCAAAAACAGCCACACCCCAAAAGTAAGAAACACACAAACACACACACAAAACACCCACATCACGGAGCAGAGGAACATACACAACAAAAACAACCACACACAAAAAAACACTAAAAACAAAAAAAGAAGAAACCAACAAACGACACACAACAACAAATATTTAAACAAACAAAAACACAACAAAAAACAAAATACACAAAACAAAAACAAAAAAAAACAACAAACAAAAAAAACAAAACAAAAACACAAGACAAAAAACCAACAGAAAAAGACAAGCCAACCAAAAAATAAAAGACACACAAAAACAAAAAACACGTGCCACCCAAACAAAAACAACCAAACAAAAACCACCAAACATACACCAACAAACAAAAACACCAGTCCACAAAAAACACAAATAAACAAAACTCCAAAACAAAAGTCACCAACCTACCCAATAAACGTAAAACCACAAAAAAAAAACAGAAGAAACAACAAACAAAAAAAAAACCCAAAAAACTCCAAAACACAAACAACAAAAACAACACACTAAAACTTAAAACACACAAACACAACAAAACAAAAACAAAACAAAACATCCACAAAAATACTAAACCCAACCAAAAAAAAAAAAAAAACCAAAAAAAAAAAACCCAAAACATAACAAACAAAAACACAAAAAAAGAAACAAGAACAACAAAAAAAAACAAAACAAAAACAACACTAAAAAAACCAACACAAACCCAACCAAACAACAACAAACAACAAAAAACAACAAAAACCAAAACTAAACAACAGCAAAAAAGAAAAAACATCACAAAAAATACAAACATAAAAAAACAACCAACACAAAAAACAGAAAAAAAACCAAACACCACACCTAAAAAAAAAACAAAAAAACATCATCTAAAAAAAAAAAAATGTAACACACATAAAAAAAACAAACAACAGACAAACACAAAATAAACAACCCCAAAAGAAAAAAAAAAACAAAACAAAAAAAAAAAAAAACTCAAAAAGCCAACTATAACAACAAAAAACAACCAACACCAAAAAAATCACTACAAAAACAACACCAAAAACAAAAAAAAAAAAAAAAAAAACAATAACAAAACAAATACACATAAACAAAACACAAGACAAAAAACACATAGAACAAAAACACAAAAGAGACCCTCAACTTCAATAAAAACACAAAAAAAGAAAACAAAACTAACAGAACAAAACAACAAACATAAAACCAAAAAAAAAACAAAAAAAACCACAAAACAACAGAAAAAAACAAAAACCCAAAATAACAAAATACCCAAACAAAACGAAAAAAAAACAAAGGCAACAACAAAAACAAAAAAAAAAAAAGACAAACACAAACACTAAACACCAAAAAACTAAAACACCCCTACAAAACACAAACAACAAGCAAAAAAAAAACAAACTGTCTAGTACACCAGAACAAAAACCAAAGCACAAAAAACAAAAACAACAAAAAAACAAACCACACACAACAAAACAAACAAAAAACCAAAACAACTAACAACAAAACCCAAAACAACTTCAAAAAACAAAACAAAACCACAAAAACAACAAAAACAACAACGAAAAGCAAAAAACAAACAAACAACAAAGTTACCAAAACAAAAAAAAGTACAAGCAAAAGACGACACCAAACAAAAAAAAAACTACAAAAAAAACAACACAGACCAACATAAACCAACCAACACAACGAAAACAGAAACACTACAAAACAACCAAACAAATAAAACAAAACACCAAAACTTAAAACGAAAAAAAAACAAAAACAGCAACAAACAACAACTAAAAAACACAATAGAAAAACCAACAAAAAACAAAAAAAAAACAACAAAACCAAAAAAAACAAAAACAACCACCAACACACACAACACAAAAAACATAATAACAACAAAAAAAAAAACAAACACACAAAAATCAAAAATCAACTATAAAAACAATAAAACAATAACACATAATGTATGGTTGAGAAGAAGAACACCCCTTACACCAGCAAACAATAACACCTATGCAAAATATGCATCTTCAAACCGAATAATCATTGCAATGAATATGTGTTAATCAACTTCATAAGCTAACTGACAAAGCAACTCAATAATAATGAAGTGTTTTGGAAGCCTCCACTGGTGATTAGAAGCCTTTAATGAAGAAACATGATGTGAATTTTGAGATAAAATATCAAATGAAGGGGAGGAATGTTTAGTATTAAAAGCCCTCATGAGTTTACTTCTATTACGGAATTAGTTACTGCTGCTAAGCAGAAAAATAGTGTTGTTAGTAATCTTAATGAAAACTATGCTATGAAGTAAGATACTGCTAGTGAAAATACAAGATCAAGTGTATAGTATACATTGCAAATCACTACAGCTAGAAAATATAGTACTCTAGAGTACATTAGGGTACTACTAGAGTAATGTTAGTACTGCTAGTGTAACTTAGTACTGCTGGTAAAGATTGAAGAAAACATTCTGAGTAGTTAATGTTGCATGTACATAGTTAGTGCTGTTGGAACAAAAGTTGCTACTGTTGGTGTTGAAAGTTAATGTTGCTGGTACAATGTTACAACTACTGAAAGATTACAACTACTGAAAGGATAAAGACTGCTCTGAGAAAAGATAAAGATTGCTTATGGAATATGTATGAGATATTTTTGTAAAAGATATGTATAAGTTATTTGTTTAGAAGATCATGATAACTTAGGAAAATATAGTAATCCTACGAGGACTCATTAATGTATAAAAGGAGGTCCTAGGGTATAGAATTCTATGTATCAAAGTATCAAATCGAGTCATTCATAGAATTGTCATAGCTTCAAGGTTTTGTAACCCTGATACTAGAAGAGTATTCGTATTATTTGTAATAATAATATTAGAGCTTTTATTGTTGAATTAAATTGTGTTCTTGTGTTACTATTTCATTAAAGAATTCTTCTTATATTAAAGATTAGATTCCGCATAATCATTAGTATTATCAAACAAAGTTTCTATCATAGTTGTGTTGGATTTATCTTGGATAACTAAACCTTACACAAGCTAAGGAATTCAAGATCCATTGAAGTGGGATCAACAAAGACATCATATTGTTCTAATTTTTTGATTGCCTTTTGGATTGTGAGTGTTTTGCCTATGTTGCTCAACTTGTTTAATAGTTTTTCTAGTAGTTTTTTCTTGTTGTTTAGATTTGACAAACTCTTTCTTAACAATATTAGGCCTAACTGTTTTCTTTTTAATTTTAGGCTGAGACACATCCTCTTCCTCATCATCTGACACCTATTCTTCAATAATTAGAGCATCATCATTCTTCCTAACTACCTTAGGTTCTTCTTTTCTAGACATAGCTTTACTGTTCTCAACTACAGGCTCATTAACAAACTCATCTAAACTAGTAAAAGACAAGTCAGGTGTTGGAGGCATGAAATTTCCTGTGTAGGGAGGTGGAACTGCATTATAATTTTCATAGCCTAAACCTTTCTTGCAATTGTCAACTATCTGACACTCTATGAGCTTGTTTAAACTTTTAGATGCATGTTTAAATTTATCTACATTAAGTTGAATGCCATATTTTTCTTTTTGAACTGTTTCAAGCTTCTTCCTAAGCTCTCCTATAACTGTTTCTCCTATATGAATTTCAAATATTAAGCCCTTAATATCTTGTAAATAAATAGACTCATTTACTTTATAGACTTCAAGTTTTTCTTCCATTGACTCTAAACCCGTCTTATAACCTAGAACCATTAACTCGGATTTGTTTAAATCTTTTAATACTTGATCATTTTGAGATTTAAGAGATTCAATAGTTTTCAAACAGGATTTTGAACAAATAGAATCATTAGATACCTCTGAGTTAGGATTTGAAGATGAGAAAGCTATGAGTGCATAACTAGGCCCTTCCTCTGCCTGATCACCCAGTCATATCCACTAAGACCATCACATGACACCCAGCCCTTCCTCTGCCTAATCATTAGCTACAAATAGAATCATTCAATAGTTTTCAATAGGCATAATCCTTCTTGAGCTTTCTTTGTTCTTGTTGTCTTGATTTCTTGGAGCTTTGCACTCCTTAGCAAAATGTCCCCTTTTATGGAAGTTGTAGCACTCCACTTTAGACTCATCAAAACCAATAGTCTCATTGACATTAACAGTAAGCTTCCTTCTTGTATTCTTTAACAACCTTATATCCCTTATAGTCAACATGGCCATTTGCCATCTTAAATCCATCTCTTCCATGTCATCTGGATGAATTTGTTGCAAGTCCTCATGTACAAGTTGAGGACTATTTGGTTGACTAGCAAAGAATGCACAAATAACAGCATCACTCAAGCTATCAATATTTGTAAAGTTAGCAGCATTAACTTGAGTGCTAGCAATAAAAACTTCATGAGCAGTATTAACTGTTTGATTAGTGCTGCTAGTGTTGTTATTTGAAGAGGACACGAAAGCCATGTTTTGTGTGCTTGAACTAGAGCTAGACATCCCTTTAACTTCTGGTTCATACACCTTGCGGTTGTTGTAGAGATCATCCATGCTCATTGTATCTAAATTAGCTTTATTCCTCCACACAACAACATGTGTGTTCCACTCAGGTGACAAACTTCTTAATAACTTTTGATTAACATCTTCTAGTGAAATCTTTTCACCCAAAAGTTCCAAATGAATCACAAGCTTTTTAAGCCTATCAAAAGTTTGATCAAGCATCTCTGAGCTTGGAGCAGTGAAGTTTTCATATTGCTGCTTTAAGGGATTCTTTTGATTCCTTTTTGTAGCATCATTCCTACCAACTCCTCTTTTAACAGCTTCCTAAGCACTTCACTTAGCCATTCCTTTATAGAGTTAAACTTTAACTGATGTTCATTGGGAATGCCCATCATTAAAGTGCTTCTAGCTTTCACCTCTAATCTTCTTTGAGCCTTTTCTTTAGAAGTTGTAATAGGAATCTTTGTCACAACGCCTTCCACAGTTGTTGTTTTTTGGCAAGGTTGCACCATTCTCTATGACTCCCATAGTGGCATATCTATCATCCTGGATATTTTATTCAATCCTCATCCTCCTAGATCTCATACACACCAGGTTTGAGCATAGGGAACATTGGATGCAGCCACCATATTGCAGAATCTTGATCCATAAATTTGAGCAAAAGAACTTGTGTATAAAAAACATGGATCTTCTTCTTTCGGAAATCTTTATAACAAGTGGGACTTATACGAAGGTTGGTTGGAGGGCGCCACATTCGAATATGAGGGACTCGTGAGGGGATGTACCTGAGCGAGATGCTTAGGAATTTAAGGATATTATATTATGATTACGGAAGAGCTTGAGGTGGATCACCTAGCTAGAGTGTAGTGTAGAATAGATGGCTTTAATGTGTATATAGTCATATATAGGCAGTACAATGGAGTATTCCATGAGAAACACTATTTATGGCGAGGTGACATGTCCATCGATACTTTAATAGATCATTCTGGTGCACACAACTATACAACACTTCTGATATTCAAGATGGTGAACTCTTGCTACAACTCTCTACCGGTCTAGATGAAATAAAATCCTATATTCCTCACAATGACAACGCAGGCCGAGTGCGGTGAGATTAATGATAATAATACGAATACTCTCAAAGTATTAGATGTTACAAATACCTTGAAGCTATAAAAGATATATGAAAAACTATATTAAACTCTATGCCCTAGGTCCCCTTTTAAACACCAAGAGTCCTACTCGGCTTTACAATACATCCTAAGTATATAAAATCTTTTCTATAAACAACTAATACATATCACATAAGCAGTACTAACAAATAGTACTAACTTAATATTAGCAGTACTAACTACTTAGAATATTTTCTTGAGCAGTAGTAACTCTTCAACAGCATTAACTTCAAGCAGTCTTTGTACTAGCAGTAGTAACTTTCACTAGCAGTAGTAACTTATCACTAGCAGTAGTAACTTATCACTAGCAGTATTAACTTCAACTGAGTAGTCTTAACTTTGTACTAGCAGTACTAACTGTGTACTATTTTTATTAATATAACCATTCTTATTACAAGAAGTCCTAGAAGTGTTTCCATTCTTATCAGAACTATTACAAGAGAAACTTGGTAAATCCTGAACATTAATGGTTTCTTAGATAGGTGTTCCAACATTGGACTCAATCTCAGCCTCACTCTCAGATGTAGATATACTAGAAGTAGATGCACAGGAGGTAGAATCATTTGACTTGGGTTCTAAAGATTTGACACTTGAATCACTGAAGGCAAAGTCATTTGAGTTGACCTCTGAAGACTTGTCATTGTTATCACAAGAGACAAAGTTATTAGACACAGAATTAGAGTCACCAGAGGTTAAGGACTTCGTACCATAAGACATTTGTGATTCATCTAAGTCAGTGTGATCTGATAGAGGAGTGTAGTCTCCAGAGAGATGTGGAGGCACAGCTTTCATACTATCAGTTTTGGCAAACCTATTGAAATTAGGTCTACCTTTAACTTCTTCAGAGTTAGTGGTAAATATACTAAATGCAGAGTCATCCCATCCTAACTCATTTTCCCCTATATAGTTATTAAATCCTAAACCCACTTTTGTTCTAACAGACATGGAACTATCAACTAATCTGAACAAGTTTTTGGAAGAGGTTCTCCACTTTTCAGTTTGAACTAAGTGATTATCAAGTTTTGTCTGTAAGTCTTTCTTAGCAGTCTCAACAATAGCATTTATTCTTTCAGAATGTTTTAGTAGATTAGTTGTATTTTCTAGTTCAATAGACAACATGCTAATCTTGTCTACAAGTGTTAACTGAATTTTCTGAAGAACTCTCTTTGGTTTTTCCAAAGTTTTAAGTGAGTTCTTATAAGCTTGAACTTGTATAAAATATTCACTATTTTGTTCATTAAGTTCATTATACTGCTTTTGAAGTTCATTATACTTATTGTCACAACCAAAAGGGCAGTTATGTACCTCAGAAGTGACACCCATGAGAGCAAATTCTCCAGCATCACCAATTCTGAACTCTAAAAATTCTTGCTTCAGCATAGACTTTCTCATCTTCTTAGATTCGGCATTTCCACCAAACCTAGCTTTGACTGCATTCCATATATCCCTTGCATCATCCATATAATGGAAATCAGCCACATGATCATCAGGAATAGACTGAAGCAAGGTAGTTCTTGCCTTTGATTCCCTCTGAACAACAATGTGTTCATCAGCAGTCGTTGGGGGAAGTATAATGACCCTTCCATCACAATCTCTTCCAGTCCTTTTCAAGCTATTACCATTTTGAATCACCTTCCATATATTCATATCATTGTTTGTGATCCAGTATTCCATCTTCATAGCCTAGACCTCATACTCAACCTTCTTCAAATAAGGAAACTTTGCATTGTTGTTTGAGACAGTGGTAATGTATTGAGGTTGAATGTTTCGTTGTTGTTGAGGAATGGTGGCTTCACTATGAATACTAGCATCATCGCTATCATTGTCAGATCCTGCCATTTTAAAGGTATAAAGAGGTGTTTGGTTGTGAGGTTTATAAGGATCTTAAAT
The DNA here is from genome assembly GCA_026074375.1 of Tanacetum coccineum. Lineage (NCBI taxonomy): Eukaryota > Viridiplantae > Streptophyta > Magnoliopsida > Asterales > Asteraceae > Tanacetum > Tanacetum coccineum. The sequence goes on along the minus strand of BQNB010006179.1, from coordinate 41,334 downwards.
CCAGGAATATTCTTCTTATGAGAGACTCTCAACAAGCTCTGATACCACTTGTTAGATCCCACTCTAGATAGATCTTTACTGCCTGTTAAGGATGGTGATTAACCTATGTAATCACAAGCTAATCACAAGAGAGACTCTTGCTTAGAAAAGCTAATGTCTATGCGGAATATAGACACAACTAATAAGAAGAACATGACTAATAAAAACTAAAAGATCCTTCTATGGATTTCTATTAATGAATGAGTAGAATAGAATTGTGTTTTCTGACTCTCACCTAATCTACGAGTCTATGTCTCTTTATATAATAGAGACCATAAGACGTTACAAAGAAAACTAATTCCAGTCAACTAATTCCAGTCAACAATTGTATTAAATACTTAGTCAATGTATTTAATATGGTTGACTAAATAATTAGGAAACTAAATCAGCATTAATCTTCAAGTTGTAATTAATCTTCAATCAGCATTAATCGCTGTTTGACTCTACCAGGACTAACTATGATAATAACCTTACCAGCAGGAACTACATACCTGCCAGTAGGAACTATTACTCTACCAGTAGGAACTACATACCTACCAGTAGAAACTAAGTATTACAAATATTCCTAACAGGTACAGGTACTTTATCGAACGGATTCGGGTATCGAAACCAGTACCAGGATCTGGTACCGGGAAATCGATATCTATATAGTTCTTATTTTTTGTTCAACAAAAAAAATACTTGCTAGTAACTTTCTGTGACAACAACAAAAAACATGACAAAAATGCATTTTCGAGTGATCTCCAACCACAACGTGTAAGAAAACACCACTAACAATTAAATAGACGTATTAGTCGTAACTTACAAATGTTTCAAAACTTATAAAGTCCCATCAAAATCCTATAAATTCGTTCAATATAAACAAATTAAACCATTCTCAACAAAAAATTTAATCTTGTGTATCTCCTTTCCCCTTTTCTTTAGCGTTTTAATTATGGAAGCACAAAGTGATTTCATGCGACAATAAGTCAATAGTTATAATAGATTGATTTCATGCAAATACTACGGTAGCTATAATAGATTTCATGCAAAGTAATTTCATGCTATAGTAGCTATAATAACATTGCTATTGTTTTAGTTATGCAAACAAAAGAAAGAAAGTTCATAAGCTATTACTTTGTGCAACCTCATCATTATCTAAACATCTGTGGAAACTAGAAGGGGGGTTGAATAGTTTAGCGGTTAATTATCGTTTTAAAATTTTACTTCTAAAATCTGTTAGATCCGAGTATATGTTCAACCAACCAACAATATGAACCAACAATGTATGTATCTACTAGTTATAACTAAACCAACAATAAAAAAGAATCACAACAATATAAAGAGATAAGAAAAGAAACAATCAAACCAAGATGCCAAGATTTATAGTGGTTCGGCTACGAAGCTCCTCTTCGCCATACTCCACTCCCCGAGTATCCGACTCGAGATTTCACTATGTCAACAAGCTCCCTTTAGGCGAAGAAAACCGTTTACACGTCGCTTATGTTATTTTCCGACACTAAGCTAAATATCGAGTCCTAATCTTAGCTAGAACCAATCTACCACTTCACAAGTAATACCCAATCACAAGATCTACAATATCGAATTTATACACTATCCAATTTACACAACCATACAAGATAATCAAGATAGAGATTTGGTTCTTAGAAGAAAGAAGGAGAAGTCACTATACTACAACAATTCGTTTCTTGGCGAATACGAATGTTCTTCTCTTGCATTTGATAGAGAGAAGATGAGAGATGAGAAAGAAAAGATTGGATCACTTGAAACAAGATCAAACAATGTTAGTGATCAAGAGATTTAGTGAGAGAAAGAAGGTTTTAGAGAGAGAAAGAAGACTGAAAAAAATCATGCAAAGATGTCTTTTTTTTTAGCCGGAAATAGTGCAGTATTTATAGGTAGGAAAACCCAACGGTAACTGCCAGCGGTCCCAGATATATCTGGGGCCCGCCAGACCTATAAGGGGGACGTCGTAGACTGACTCTTCTCTTTTTTTTCTTTAAGTGGAGAAGGTTATATCTGGTGTGGAAGCTTCCATTTTGGGGAGAAAACCAGATTTGAATTTTTATGTTTAAATAAAACATTTCTTTTTAAAAAGTATTTTGTATATAGTTGATGACATCAAATAACGTTACTTTTATAACATCATTTATCCCATGTAAATAACCCATTTTGTATAATTATTTTAAAGAATTGTTACTTAATCGTTTGTATTTGAGAATTACAGTAATTATGGAGTACTTGGTGAAGATTAGCTAAAAGGCACGCATTCTGGAGCATAAACGAAGAAATATGAAGAAACTGATTCTCACATCCTACACGCCGTATCCATTAAGGAAGATACGGCGTATCTGTGTCTGCACTTCACTAAAGACCACGAAGGAACAAGATTCAATACGCCGTATCCAGAAGAAGTCGATACGCCGTATTCAAGATATAGTAATAAAATATTCTGAAAGATATCGAACGTGGTCCCTACTCCAAGAAACCCCCGATACGCCGTATTGACCTCAGTCAATACGCCGTATCGACCAAATTCCAGACCTTATAAAGAGAAAACCTAAGTTTTCAGTGTGCTAAATCATATTTTCGATACCTTAACCATAAAAGTCGATTTCAGAAAAGAAGAAGAGCAGAAGAGGTCGAGCATAGTTACTAATTCCATAGGAAACACCTTGTAATCTCCTATACTCTTGTAGTCGTTCAGTTTTTGATATCATTCGTTAACTCGGTTAGTTTACCTTGGCTAAATTATTACTCTTGTATTGATTATGATGTTTGAAAGCTAATACCTTCGGGTATTAGCCATTATTATGAAGATTTAAATGTTTGGTTTTGTTTATATTGATTACTTAATTTATCGTTGATTGCTTGTTTATGTTTATTAGTTTATACTTATTTACGTGCTTTTGTATGCGACCTATCGTTCAACTGGATCTAGTGATACGGACCAAGTAATCTAGATGCCGAGATGGCTCTCTATATAGTAATTTATACATCTAGACCAATAGGATCACGAATAATGACCTATCTTTGCCTTTAGATTGCGAGCTTAGTTGGACCGGCAGGTGACCCTTGGGATCAACGAGTGCGTTCTCAATTAATTGGTAAAGACTTGGCCAGTGGACTACTAGTGTATGAATTTCCTTTAAACAATAAGTGGGTAAAGTCTCTATGAGCTAGGGTTTAACAAGATTGCCATTGCTTTAACCCCTAAGATAGATGATGCTTTATGCGGATACGTTTAATTGTGACAGAATTCTTCGTATCTAGGTCTTAGGAAGAATTAACGTCTAAGTCTTAAGAATGATATGCCGCCTCGAGATAAGTAATCATTGCACCAAATAAACAAACCCACGTTCTAATTAGATTAATCATGGCTAATACAGTTTCTTATATTTGGCTAGACCGCTCTTTTATCTTCTGTTAATTTACTTGCGTGTGTTATTGTGTCTTAAGTTGATCTTAGTCACCACAAAACTTGTGCCAGTCTCTCAGGCTGAAAACCCCCCTTATCCATTAGAATTAGGATTAACATAGGTTTAGCACATGTTTAACATATAATAGAATTAACTTAGTCTGGAAAACTAAAATATTAATAAATTGAAAGATTGTTTCTCGCTCTTAGTGATCGACACCCTACTTACCACGAAACTCCCATCTGATCGGGTATACTGCCCGTTAAAGTGTTGTTTTTGGTAAAGTCGGCAAAATATAAATTTAAAACTTGAAACATAAATTACAACCTCACAACGACACACCAAGTTTTTGGCGTCGTTACCGGGTAGTGAAAACTTTAATCTTGATTTTTATTTGATATTTTGGTTTTTAGCATTAGAATAATCTAACCTCTAGGATTAATGTAATTTAGATTAATGTATAATTCTGTATATTTTCTTGTATATTTGTTTGTTTAATTGTTTATTAGTTTAGTTGTTCGTGTGTTTAATTGTTTTCTAATACACTGTTCTAGTCGATAACCTGATACGGCGTATCCACTTCCATTGGATACGGCGTATCTAACTTTCTTGTCCAATACAGCGTATTCATTCTATAAGATTAATACGGCCTATTCAGACTTATTAAATACGGCGCATCGATCATCTGATACTGTAACAGAGAAGTTTTTCATACTCGAACTTAAAGCTCAAAATTTTATACACGTCTTTTTTCAACTGGTTCTACTGAGTAACAATGACAAAGGTAACCAAGGGAGAGTTCGAGAAACTTGAGTCTCCAAAGATCAGTGATGTTTTGCTCACTTGTAATACATCACTTGAAATTTTCAACGAATAATTCAACCGGATGAGCAGAATGGATGACGACTTGTTTACATATGAGGTTGAAATTGCTAAGGTTACTAACATTCCATGTGACTTAAAAAAGAAAGACGATTCGGAACAACAAATGTCACATAAATATGATGATGATATGGAATATGATCCATCTAATGTCAAATTTACTAAATGGTTAGCTGTAACCTTTGCCCCTTTTTATGTTCTGAATATTTCATTTTTAGTCCTTTGACTATTTGACTTTCGTCAGTGATGTGTATAGTTTAAACACGTATAATAATATAACGATAAAGAAATTCCTAAACTACCCTTGAGGACAAAGGTAGTAAGAAAAATCACACAAAAATATTCTATGTAAGAAACCGGTAAGTGATTACCGGGTCGTTTTCCCAAAGACTTATGAAATTGAGACTTCGTTTGTTATTTGGACAACGACTTGAATTGGTTCGAAGATGATTTGTGTTCTAAAATCCTAAAAGTGAGCAAATAAAGGAACAATTAAACCTAACTACGAGAAATCAAAACGGGAAAGTAAATTTTAACTAAAAACGCAAATCGGGAATCCTAAACGGGACCAAGAAAAAAAACTAAATTATCAAAATTAAGTCCTACATTGATCTTTTTGGTTTTTATAAGATTTAATTGACTAAAAGTTAGAACAAAGAAAACTAGAACAAAAACGAAGGTGTTTAAAGCTAAAAACGCGAAGAAAACAAGAACGGGATTTGACTCCGCGCGAACTCACCCCTCGAAACCTATCTATATATGACATAAATACACCAAGGGACGAAATCACGCGAGATCAAGAAAACCGGAAGCAGTATAGAGTGTTCCTGGGTCGTTATGTCCCAACGAGGCTGGAATGGATTATCGAAAGACGATTGATGATTGGCGAATGTCACAGGAATGATTGGGAATTAAAACTGAAAGTAAAATGCACCTAAATTTAAAACAAATAACATAAGCTGAAATTGAAATAAAAGTCTACTAAAAACTATTACAACTAAGCACAAATACAGCAAATCTAAATCTAAATAGGCAAATTAAGCATGCAAATAAGCTAAATTAACACAAGAGAACACAACAGTACTAACAACAGTAACCACAGTACTAACTACCAGTATTAAACAGAGGATAGACTTGCTATTTAAAAGTTTAAAGTACGTTGGCTAAAGGTTAGTACTGCTAGCTATAACAAAACACAATGAAACAAGAAATAAGCAAATAAGCAAAACAGGAGGTTAACTACCCAAAATAAGCAAACCAAATGGACTATAATGAATAAATAAGCTAGAAACTAAAATTGAATTAACTCTTAGAAATTATTTTGAAAAGACACATAATTCTATTGAAAAGAACAGTACACTAAAATAAGCTAAATCTACTTAAAAAGCTAAAGAAATCTTAAACAAGCCAGAAATAATACGCTATAAGCCAAAGGTTGAACATACCAGTACTAAAAGTTAAGACTAACATACTAACTTGGAGTTAGAACTCAGGTAGTGTTAAGTTAGTGCTGCTCCCAAAAAATGATCTACCAAGTAATAACTTGGAGTTTAGGACTGCTAGTGTGAAGTTAAGTACTTGTCCCTAAAAATGAACTACAGTACTAACATGGAGTTAGTACTGCTTGTTTTAAAAAACAGCATTTAACATTACCAAAAATCATTTTAGTTCAAATTATTAAAAACCGATTATCAAAAAACAAAGTAAAACACTTATAAATCAATTTTCAATCCATAATAAGCACTTAAATAAGCATGAATTAGTCTAGCAGTATAAACTTAAAACAAGCAGTTCTGCTGAAAGTAAGAATAATAAGAAAAAGAGAGATAGACTTACAAAACCCTTGCTCTAAACAGGGTTAAGCAATGAATCTACAAGCTCTAGCTTGCATAAGCAATTAGTGAAGTCCATAAGCCATCCTGAACTAGGCTTATCAGTCATAACATAAGCTGAGTTATTTGAGAGAGATTGTGTGATATTCTCATAACTATTAACATTTAAGTTCATTTAGTTAAAACAAGTTTGTAAACAAGGCTTGTATTGAGAGCTTTTGAACATAAAACACCTTAATTTTCAGAAAACTAACACTTGGGATTATATAGTGACTTTAAAAAACTCAAATTTTGCATTAAAACTTGAAAGTGTTACAAGCTGAAAGTAAAAACTGTAAACAACTGAAAATGAGCTAAGTAAGTTTAAAAACTAAAAACTAGATTCTAAGATAGATTATGATGTTGATTTTTTCTTCAAAGGCTTACAAGAAGCTCTATATATAGCCGAAGTATTGGACTTGCATCTTGTGCTTCTTTTTGGAAGATAAAACCTTAGTCTGCTAGTTGAGTGAGGATAGACATAAAGCAAATCCCAGCCTTTGATTTCTCTTGAGCTCTTTGAAATCTCAAGCCATACGAAGTGCTTTTGGGAATGGAGAGGATTGCCAACCATGGACTTTATAAAGCTGGGGGGAATTAGTAGGTTGGATGATGGAGTGTAGCAGGGAAGTATGGAGCAAACAGGTGGCGGGGCTGGTTTTGGTATTGGCGGGAGAAAAGTTATACAAGTTGGGTTGTGACAGAGAGAGGTTGAAGATGATTAAGGGGATGTTTTGGTTGTGTACAAGAAAGGGCCCCTCCTCATCGCTCTTCTCTTCCATTTCTTTTTCCCTTTCTTTCTTTATTAAATGAACTTTTCCAATTTTGCATAATCAGCCCTTGTCTTTGTTTCCTTAATATAACTTAGGGGTTTGGCATTTTTGACCCCTCAAGTTATATTTTTCTTTGCTTTTTCTTCTCGGATTTGACTTGACTTTGATTTGGGCTTCGCCTTCACACACTTTTCCATCCCATGACTGGTTTTGTTGCTTTTTGCTTGGCTTTTCGTCTTTTTGTGAGATAACCGTTCCCTGCACAATACAAATGCAAACATACAAATACAATGCATTTTTGGTATGTTTTTATTCTTTTAAGTTCGTTTTAAATGGAAAATGGTATGTGTAATTAAACACATATCAAAATCCCCCAAACTAAGATGTTGCGAGTCCCACGCAATGCTATGAAGTAAGCACTCGAGAAACCAAAAATCTCAAATCCCCTCGACTAATAACTTGGAAAAGTAGCCAAGCGTTTATCAAAGGGAATAAAAGAATCAATAGCCTCGACAAGTCCCGGTTCTCACCAAAAATATTTTTTATATACACAACTACTCTAAAAAAAATTTTTTTTTTTATTTTATTTTATTTTTTATTTTTTTTAAAAACAAGTTTGACTTCCTTTATTTATTAACAATGGGATCATAGAATGAGAAACGTTCATAGAATAATCCACGGACGTCCTGACGGATAATTTCATCGTCCCCGATTTTTTTACAAGCCCCAAGCTAAGCATTTAAACAAGATCATTGTCGATATAAGTTTAGATGTTAAGCCCTCATACTTATGACTTGCGAACCTTTTACTCCCAACATGGATATATGATTTGAATGTGTGTGCTCGTTTCAACCATAGATCAACTTATTTTCATAGCCATAATTCAAGATGAATCACGACTCAAAGCAACAACTTATTAGGCACTTGTAACTTGATTTTAAACCATAGAACTTTTTGCAACATATTTATCATTTTCATAAGTTCTTAAAGCTAGGAATGTGTTGCTTAGTTTGAACACCTACCTAGGCCTCGCTCCCTAGTAGGATATCACAACCAACGACCGGTGCTCGTATTTAAAACCCACCCCGTTGCTACGATGGAAATCACATCAACACCTTCTTCCTAAATAATGGCTAAGGATCGGATGTCTTAGTTTGAACCCTCACCTAGACCTTTCTTCCAAATGAGATATCACAACAACACCAAATCCTAGAATAAAGACGTTCTTAGTTTGACCCCCACCTCGTGGTACGGATGGATATCACGACACATCTTTTACTACTCCATATGATCAAATGTAAGCTCATTGCATAATTACAATATTCGTGCATTTTTGCATTCATACTTCATTCATCTTCTTTTGCATTTATCTTTCAAACTCTTGCTTTTAAAAGACTCAGTTAAAAATTTTGAAGCTTTTTCTGAAAACATCGATTGACTTAGTTGAACAAGCAACGTATGATTAGGTTGGATTAGAAGCTTATGGGAGAAAAAAGAACACAAGTTATTCATATAATTTTAGACTAATCTTGCTAAAACTCATAAACTTATATTTAACTCTATCATTTCTGATCTTCACCTTTTTAAAATTCAAAGCAATAGAATTCGTGAAAGCTCGGCCTGAAAGAACTAGCTAGGGCTCAACACGCCCGATCGAGTCAAAAATTATTCTCATTCTACCCAAAAGAAAAGTCAAAACTGTGACAAAACACTTATTTTATTTTTGAATGTTGTATTTTTTTTTTTTTGTATTTTTGAGCAAAAATTTTGGTAAAATACGGGATACGTGGTACAATTGCAAGCAGGCAACAATCAAATCGATAGAACACCCCCCCAAACTATTACTAACATCGTCCCTCGAATGTTTTGAAGGGTACTACGTTATCCTAAGGCCTTTATAAGTATGCCACATGATAAAACTTAGTCGATTAATAAGGATATCGGGTTCCAAATTGAAGCGCGGATTTTGAAGCTCGAGTGATTGAATAGATAAAACCGAGAATACGAGAACCTTCACAATCCGGGCAATCCTGGACAATAAACACGAAACACGAGTGATAGAAAAGACAAGCTATCTCACACAACAAACAACACTTATTCATATAATTACAAACTACGATAAGCTATTGGGTTGCCTCCCACGAAGCGCTTGATTTAGGTCGCTATAACTTGACACCTTCACCTGAATTTATTAGACATTAGGGAATGTATGGAGATCCGGGACAACCAATTGTGGTAACGTCCCCTTCCAAAAGTATTGCTTAACACACGAATGACCCTTAATCGTTGAAAATTCGGCCCGTTAGCTTGAGATAGCTCAACCAGTAGCGTAAGGAAAGACTAGAGAGATGTGAATTGTCCCACATCCAACGTTGATTTTAGTTTTGCCCAGAAAATCTTCAATCTTGAATTAAAGAGAGGACTACGATCACACGACGTTGAAAACGCGATATTTGATCTGGAGTCATGGAATTCTCTTGTTTTTTCCTTATTATCAATAAGTTTTCATAGGCATGATCACGAAGTTTCGTTAAGTTCATTGAGTTTGAACTTTCCGGGATCACCCCAGTAGAAAGATCAAAGTTTGCTTGTTCAAGGCCCAATAGGCTTGTGCTCAAGCTCAGATCGGTAAGATGGCATGCCTTTCCATACACAATTGTAAGGATTAAACCGAAGGGCATTTTGTAAGCTGTGCGGAAGGCCCATAGTGCCATCATCTAGTTTGTCCGACCAGGACGCAACGGTTTTTTCACCTATGTCCTTTCAAGATACTATTCAAACCACGATTTGACACCTTCGCCTGCCACTTGTTTGTGGATGATACGCGGTGGAGAGACGGTGAGTGACCTCCAATATCTGCATGACCTTGCAAATTGGTCCTTGCAAAAGAGTTCCGCGATCACTTATGATAGCACGAGGGGCCACCAAATCTGGCAAAAAAGAATTTTAGTATTTTGCAAACGACTCTGGCATCATTGGTGGGGAGCGCTTTCGCTTCAACCCATTTTGACAAGTAGTCAACGGCCACGAGAATATATTTGTTCCCTCGTGAAGACGGGAACGGGCCCATAAAGTCAATGCCCCAAACGTCAAAGATTTCACAAACTTGGATGGAGTTTTGAGGCATCTCATCCCGTTGCGAAGTTTTTCCTTGTCGTTGGCACGAGTCACAGTTTTTGACAAACTCGTGGGCATCCTTGTAAATGGTAGGCCAAAAGAAGCCGGAATCAAGGATCTTTTTGCGGTTAGGTTGCACATGCTGTCCCACGGTGGTCTTGTAGGCAAGCCCTCGAGCATGTCGAGAGCTTCCTTGCCGTTGCACACATCGCCGTGATACACTGATCCGCACAAAATTTTAAACAATAAGGGGTCGCCCAAAAATAATGTGTTCACGTCCCTTGAAGAACTAATTTTCTGGTTGGTTGACATGCCCTTCACAACCGAATTACCCCGTGGTAAATTTTGTCAAAGCTCGGCAAACCACGGGTACTAGAATCAACCACGAAAAGTCACCATACTTAACGTCTTCGAGAGGAATGTTTCTTAATCTCTTTAGTCGAAACGTTTCATACGGGTTTTCTAATCGGGATAGATGATCGGCTGCGAGGTTCTCGGCTCCTTTTGTGTCAAGAACTTTAAAGTCAAATTCTTGGAGGAGGAGAACCCATCGGAGCAATCTCGCTTTAGCATCCTTTTTGGCAAAGAGATACTTGAGAGCGGAATGGTCCGTATGCACTATGCTTTTGTTCATGATAAGATAAGACCGGGAATTTTTTTCGAATTGCATACACCACGCTAACATTTCTTTTTTTCGCGTGGTGTAATTAGATTCAGCCTCGGTCATTGTCTTGCTAGCATAATGGATAGGCCGAAAGTGTTTTTCATGACGTTGCCCCAAAACTGCCCCTATGGCGTAATCACTTGGCACGCACATAGTTCAATGGTATATCCCAGTTGGGCAATCAGATCAGAGCTTCGTAAGTTTTTTTGTTAACGTTTGGAAAGCTGGATGCATTCATTATGAAAAAGATGAAATGGAGTATTCTTTCGAGAAGATGAGTCGATTGTCGGGATATTTTGGAAAAACCTTTATGAATCTCACGTAAAAACCTGGCATGACAAGAAACATCCTAACTCCTTTGACAGTGTGTAGTGATGAGTAATTTAGCAATGAACATCTATTTTGGCTTTTGTCCAACCTCAATCCCATTTTTAAAGAAATTTTTAATGGCCGAGACATGCCCTCTTTGACCATAAAATAGGCTCTTCTCCCAGTTAAGACACAAATTGTGTCTTCACATCTTTGGCAACATTTTCTCAAGACGGAGAGGCATTTTTCAAAGGAATCCCAAATACCGAGAAGTCATCCATGAAGACTTCCATTGTCCTTTTCAACATGTCGTTAAAGATAGCCAACATACACCTTTGGGAACGTGCCCGGTGCATTGCATAAGCCGAAAGGGCATACGACAGGTTAATTTGGTGGTGGTAGCAAACGTCCGTAGGACAAGTAAATGTGTCTTTTCTTGATCAGAGGGTCAATGGGAATTTGGAAATACCCGGAAGAATCCATCAAGGAAAAATAGTACTCGTTTCCCCTAATCTCTCGAGCATTTTAACCATAAACGTAGTGAAAGTTGTCTTTACGGGTGCGGCTTCATTTAACTTGCGGTAGTCCCAATGCATACCCCGCCACCTCGTAACCAATCGAAGTTGGGATCAAAACTCATTTTCTTCATTTTGAACAACGTAATGGTCCACCCTTTTTTTGGCACACAATGTATCGGGCTGACCCACACCTATGACCATGGCTACGGAAGATTGTGGGTAAATCAATTCCTGCGTCAAGAGGTTTTTCAACATCCATTCTTGATTACATCGTGATATGTTTGGATTAACCCTTCTCTGTTGCTGAACTGCAGGTTTATAGATCTCATCCATTAGAATTTTGTGGACCAAAATTCCGGGTTAACACCTCTGAAGTGTCGATAATTTCCTAAGCAATGGCTCCTTCTGGGAAAACTTTAGAACCTTTGATACAGATCGGTCTTCTCCCCCAAACCTTAAATTCTTTCGCAATGATACTGGTAACTTGTTGTCAACTCCAAGAATGCGTATTCAGGATGGGGAGGTAAGTCTTTTGAGTTCAACCCTCTGGCGTTTATCAATCAATAGATTAACAGTTTTGGCTTCACAAAGTTTGATATTCTTCGTGGGTTCTGGTAAACAATCTCCTGATTTGGAATAGGAGTCTGGATCTTTGTTTCAAGAAATGCTTCTAGGATGAGAATATCCCCGTCGGGATCATAATATTCGGAATCAACTTCCGGGAAGTTGTAATCATCTTCTAGAGCAAGAAAAGCATTTGCTTCCTCGAACAGTAGAAAGTCACTTTCTCAAATGGAGTTAAAGTCGGCAGATGAATTAGCAACAATAGAACAAAGCACGGAGAAGGATTTTCCGTATCCTATACCGAATCAAACAACTAAGACCTCTGGAGTATTCTTCACTAGCCATATCAATGACGTCAATCCGGTTTGCCGTCATATGATTGAAATTTGCCGTGTACCTCGAAGTTTGATCTAGGTTGAAAGTTATGGCCTCTTTGCCAACACGAAGGGTAATTTCACCTTCGTACACATCGATTAATGCACGACTAGTTTTCAGAAAACACCTCCCGAGAATTAGAGGTACTCGGGGGTCTGGCTCAAATTCAACAACCACAAAATCGGCTGGAAATTGGAACTTTCCCACCAACACACGGACGTCTTTGGCGATACCGATTGGTGTAGTGATTGAACGGTCCGCTAGCTCTAGCGTCATGCATGTTGGGGTAAGCTCGGAAAGAGAGAGATCCTTCCATACGGAATACGGCATAAGATTGATGCTTGCACCGAGATCGGCCAAGGCCCTTGCAGGTGTGATAATGCCAGAAAATTCACATGGGATTATAGAATCTGCCGGGGGTCTCCAATTTTTTAGGCAACTTGTTAAGGATGACCGCCGAGGCAAGTTCGTTCATTTTGCCATTTTCACTCAATTCTCTTTTTCCAATTAGGGTTTTTAAAGTTGAGGCAATTTAGCATAAGAATCAAAGCATCCAAAAAGCTAATTTTCGAAATTCATATCTTTTGAAAGATTTTCAATAGAATTTCTCAATTTGTTCGTTAGCTTTTTCCGTGAGCCTTTCAACATTTCTTCTTGATGGAAAAGGTATTGAGCTTAAGAATTTGGAGTATCAACAGGAGCAACATTGGGACCAGGATTTGGATTACGAGACTAATTTGAACAACAGGAAGGTTTGGACGTACTTATGGTCTTCCGTTATTAGCAGAAGGCATCGTGTCCCTTTGTCACCTCGTGTCATGATTAACTACTCCCCCTTTTTTTTCGTCCTTGAAGGTGACACACCACTTCGGGTAGTGATACCTTTTAAATCTTCCTTTGGGTAGGTAACAGTGTTACCAGGAAGAGTTCCAGAACCGGAAGTAGAAGCTGTATTAGCAATAACAAATTTTGAAAGCATGTCAGTCAAATTTGCCATTTGGGATTGCAGGTTGACCTTGGTTTTGCCATGTTTTCTCACTCTGCATCATTGGCCGTGACATATCTTTCAAAATCTGTTTTGAGACACACCGTGTGTCTGAGGAGCAGGTCCTTGATGAGCTACTGGTTGATTGACCGGAGGTCGATAAATCTGACCTTGGTTGAAATTGTTTCCTCTGTTTTGATTGAAGTTATTTCCTCGATTGAAATTGTTTTGACTATTTGCATGAGGATTCTGAATGGGAGGAAAACCAGGAGGTCGAATTTGATTTGAGACCATCGGAGGTCGATAACCAGAATTACTTGTTGAAATTGGCCGCAGCGTCTTGGGACACATACTATTGGGATATTGTCATGGTAAATGTTTGCTATTAGTGGGCTGGACAGTTTGATAAAAAATGACCTCCCCCAACAATTACACAACTTTGTTCAACACGCTTTACGGGGGCGAAGCCTGGGTCTGTTTTTTCATGTCGAGAATCAATGCCCCACAACTCGAACCATGTCTTATGATTTTCCAGCAACCATCAAGAGATTGCTGGGTGGAAGAGCTTGTACTCATTTTAGCTACAACAGCTTTGTTTCTTGATTGACGTACCTTAGACTTGCTCTCGATGATTTTTAAACATTCTCGAGGCATTTTGTCTAAGAAGTTACCACCGGCAGCAGAGTTCAATGAATCTTGATCATTTGAGTTTAGGGCATTATAGAATGTATCGAGTTGATGCAATTCTGAAAACCCATGATGAGGGCATCCCCTTAAAAGATCATTGAAACGATCCCAAGCCTCATAAAACGTCTCATCAAATTTTTGCTGAAATCTCGTGATTTCATTTCTGAGATTTGTCGTTTTAGAGAGATGGAAAGAATTTGTTAATAGCATTTCGTAACAAGATCATCCCATTTTCATCTACCGAGGGGGTCTTTTCCAGCCTATCCCGGCTGCCCCTTTCGAGAGAAAACGGAAAAGCAATAAGTTTAACCGAACGTATGTGGTAACGTTCGTAATCTTCATTGTCGACGTGATCTTGGTTGAAATAACATGTTGAGCAGTGGTCTTCTTTATCCTATCCAAAAAATTGCCTTGTTTTGACAGGATTAGAAGACCATGCTTGATTGCAAATTTATTCGCAGGTGATTTCCCGGAATACGTCGCATAATCCTCGTAACCCTCGTGGGCGCTTCGAGCAATGCGCCATAGAACGATTACAAGCCATCGTACTATGGATGAGATTATCAGGTTTCCTCAAGATTGGAATTATTCAACAGAAGTTTGTTGGACTTGTGGTTGTCGACGTCTACGGGCTTGAGAACGAGTGCGCATGCACAAAATAGGAATATAAAAAGAAAATTTACAAATTTTTTTTTTAGATGATTTATTCACAATGTATTTTACGGAAAATGAGATAAGACAACTTAAACCAAATAATCTACTTACTTCACGGTAGCTCTCAAAAAGATAAACGCACAATGTGACGGAGGAGTAGGATAAGCGCGAAGCTATTTCTCCTTCGGTCGTATTTCCCCTAGTACAACACTCCTTAGACCCACTTTATAATTTTGGTTCAACTTTTCAAGGAGAGCCGTTATATCGTAAGAGACACAAAAAGGCAAGTTTTTAAATCATTCGTTTCGAGTGGGAACCATAATATCACCGGAAGTTATTATGATAATACCTCAATTGAGAATATTATATTTTGGTATTTTTACCAATTTATGTATTTTATTTCTTGTTTATGGACAAATTTTTTTTTTTTTGATTTTTTTATTGTTTTTAGATGATAATTATACTAATAAAAGAAAGTGAAAAATATTTTTGTACTTTTTATATTTTTGTAGAAGAAAAATATTCACAGATATAAATACAAAGTTGTCCAATACTATCGATATTCCTTTTTCAAAGCCATCGGCCCGCACGGCGCCAAAATGGACTCCGCTCGAACTCACACCTCGAAACCAATCTAATAATGACATAAATACACCAAGGGACGAAATCACGCGAGATCAAGAAACCGGAAGCAGTATAGAGCACTTAAGCATAAGAATAAGCAACCAGAATGGACTATAATGATAAATAAGCTAGAAAACTAAAACTGATTAACTCTTAAAATTATTTTGAAAAGACAAATAAGTTCTACTGAAAATAATAAACTAAAATAGGCTTAATCTACTCTAAAAAGCTAAAGAAATCTTAAACAAGCTGAAATAATAAGCTGATAAGCTAAAATGAACCAACAGTACTAACAGTTAAGACTAACAGTATTAACTTGGAGTTAGTACTGGTAGTGTTAAGTTAGTGCTGTTCCAAAAAGTAAACTACCAGTACTAACTTAAAGTTAGTACTGCTAGTTATAAGTTAGTACTGTTAAGTTAAGGTTAGTACTGTTAGCCTTAACAAAACACAATTAAACAGGAAATAAGCAAATAAGCTAAAACAGGAGGTTAACTACCCAAAATAAGCACTTAAGCATAAGAATAAGCAACCAGAATGGACTATAATGATAAATAAGCTAGAAAACTAAAACTGATTAACTCTTAAAATTATTTTGAAAAGACAAATAAGTTCTACTGAAAGCAGTACACTAGAATAAGCTTAATCTACTCTAAAAATCTAAAGAAATCTTAAACAAGCTGAAATAATAAGCTGATAAGCTAAGTTGAACAACCAGTACTAACAGTTAAGACTAACAGTACTAACTTGGAGTCAGTACTGGTAGTGTTAAGTTAGTGCTGTTCCAAAAAGTGAACTACCAGTACTAACTTAGAGTTAGTACTGCTAGTGTGAAGTTAGTACTGTCCTAAAAATGAACTAGCAGTACTAACTTGGAGTTAGTACTGCTTGTTCAAAACAGCATTTAACATTTCCAAAAATCATTTTTATTTCAAAATTATTAAAAACAGATTATCAAATAACAAAGTAAAACACTTATAAGCAATTTTCAATCCATAATAAGCACTTAAATAAGCATGAATTAGTCTAGCAGTATAAACTTAAAACAAGCAGTTCTGCTGAAAGTAAGAATAATAAGAAAAAGAGAGATAGACTTACAAAACCCTTGCTCTAAACAGGGTTAAACAATGAAGCTACAAGCTCTAGCTTGCATAAAGCAAGCTAGTGAGAGTCCATAAGCCCATCCAGAACTGGCTTATCATCCATAACATAAGCTGAGGTATATTTGAGAGTGATTGGTGTGATATTCTCTTAACTACTTAACTTTTTAAGTTCACTTAGTTAAAACAGTTTGTAAACAAGCTGTATTGAGAGCTTTTGAACATAAAACAACTCAATTCAGAAACTTAACATTTGGGATTATAAAGTGACTTTAAAAACTCAAACTTGCATTAAAACTTGAAAGTGTTACAAGCTGAAAGTAAAAACTGTAAACAACTGAAAATGAGCTAAGTAAGTTTAAAAACTAAAAACTAGATTCTAAGATAGATTATGATGCCTCAAAGGCTTACAAGAAGCTCTATATATAGCCGAAGTATTGGACTTGCATCTTGTGCTTCTTTGGAGAGATAAAACCAAGTGTGCTAGTTGTGTGAGGAGAGACTAAAGCAAATCCCAGCCTTTGATTTCTTTTGAGCTTCTTTGGAGACAATCTCAGCCATCGAAGTGCTTTGGGAATGGAGAGGGATTGCCAACATGGACTTTATAAAGCTGGGGGGTTAGTAGGGTGGATGATGGAGTGTTGCAGGGTAGAAGTATGGGAGCAAAACAGGGTGCTGGCTGGTTTTGGTATTGGCGGGAGAAAGGTTATACAAGTTGGGCTGTGACAGAGAGAGGTTGAAGATGATTAAGGGAATGTTTGGATTTTGTACAAGAAAGGCCCCTCCACATCTTTCTTCTATTCATTCCCTTTTCCCCTTTCTATCTTTTATAAATGAGGTTTCTCAAATTGGCACAATCAGCCCCTGCCTTTGCTTCCTTAATAATATAACTTAGGGGTTTGGCAATTTTGACCCCTCAAGTTATATTTTTCTTTGCTTTTTCTTCTCGGAGTTGACTTGACTTTGATTTGGGCTTCGCCTTCACACACTTTTCCATCCCGTGCCCTGTTTTGTCGATTTTTGCTTGGTTTTTCGTCTTTTTGTGAGATATCCGTTCCCTGCACAATACAAATGCAAACATACAAATACAATGTATTTTTGGTATGTTTTTATTCTTTTAAGTTCGTTTTAAATGGAAAATGGTATGTGTAATTAAACACATACCAAAATATGTAAACAAATACAAACATGTATAAATACACAACAAGGGACGAAAACACGCGAGACCAATGAAACCGGAAGCAGTATAGAGTGTTCCCGGGTCATGGATATTGATTGTATAGTGGTTTGTTGTACGGTTTACTTTCAATAAATTAACTCCTTCAAGATTTCAGACATTGCAAGTATTCCTTCAGAAAGCGACCTTTAAATCTGAATCACAAAACTCTCCAATCGAGAATAGGTTGTGCCCTAAGCCCTCAATGAAATACACCCTTGTAATCAGAATATTCCCCCATTAAAGATTGCCATAACCTAGAAATACAGCAATATGATCATTTCCAAAGTGGATAGTTCCAAGAAACTTCCAAACAAAATTAATGAGAAGCTTTAAGTTTCTGTCCCATAAGCTGGAAAACTGCCAAGAAAAGAGTCCTGAGGCTTCCACAAGGGTAGAAAATACATCATTATCACCATATAAATTGTCAGATTGACCCTTAGAGGCCCTGTATTTTATTATTTTGCCATTACAGTCAAAAATTCTTTCAGTTGGTGACCACCTATGGCAAATACTAGGTTCACTAGGTATAGGTGAAGCAAGTCTTTCTTTGGAGCCTACTTTCTTAGGTTTCTTAACCTTTGGCTTTTGTCTCTTTTGATTTTCAATGTTTGAAACATTAGCTCTTTGTTTAGTATCATGAGAATTCATGTCATTTACATAGGTAAGTGACTACGCGCGAGCTCACCCCTCAAATATGTAAACAAATACAAACATGTATAAATACACAACAAGGGACGAAAACACGCGAGACCAATGAAACCGGAAGCAGTATAGAGTGTTCCCGGGTCGTTATGTCCCAACGAGGCTGGAATGGAAAATCGAAAGACGATTGATGATTTGTGTTTGAATGTCACAGGGAATGATTTAGCACTAAAACTGATAATAATAAGCAAAAGCACATAAAAATAGCAAGAGAATAAGCTGGAACAAGAATAAAAACTAGGAATGACAAAAACACTTTAACACTTTTACACTAAGGCACAAATAAGCTAATCTAAATCTAAATAAGCAAATGAAGCATGCAATTAAGCTAAATTAAACAAGAGAAACACAACAGTACTAACAATCAGTACCACCAGTATTAACTACCAGTATTAACTTAGAGTTAGTACTGCTAGCCTCAATCAAAACACAATTAAACAAGAAATAAGCAAATAAGCTAAAACAGGAGGTTAACTACCCAAAATAAGCACTTAAGTATAAGAATAAGCAACCAGAATGGACTATAATGATAAATAAGCTAGAAAACTAAAACTGATTAACTCTTAAAATTATTTTGAAAAGACAAATAAGTTCTACTGAAAGCAGTACACTAGAATAAGCTTAATCTACTCTAAAAATCTAAAGAAATCTTAAACAAGCTGAAATAATAAGCTGATAAGCTAAGTTGAACAACCAGTACTAACAGTTAAGACTAACAGTACTAACTTGGAGTTAGTACTGGTAGTGTTAAGTTAGTGCTGTTCCAAAAAGTGAACTACCAGTACTAACTTAGAGTTAGTACTGCTAGTGTGAAGTTAGTACTGTCCTAAAAATGAACTAGCAGTACTAACTTGGAGTT
>BQNB010006179.1:4473-16973 GCA_026074375.1 Tanacetum coccineum | reverse complement strand
ATTACATAACTACCAACCTCAATTGAGAATATTATATTTTGGTATTTTTACCAATTTATGTATTTTATTTTTTTATTTTTTTATTTTTTATACATGTTTGACTTCCTATATGACAACGAAAGTTGGAACGACCTAAGGGATTTCGCTAAGATCGAAGAATCCTGGGCATTATTAGAGGACCTCGCCCTCTATGACAACGAAAGTTGGAACGACCCAAGGGATTTCGCTAAGCCGGTCAAGGCAATCGCATTGCCTCAAGATGTCCCGAGTACATCCGACCGCCGTCTAATCGAGCTTGAAAATCAAGTCCAACGCTTGATGGAAGCTCATCTTGCTCTGACACAACCTACCCAAGTGAACAAAATCACTACCTCATGTGAGATCTGCAGTGGTCCCCACGACACTCAGTATTGCATGGAAGATCCCGAACAAGCCTTTGTTGAATACGCATCCTCGCGTACCGATGAAGCGGGAGGTAAGTGGTATACTTTCAAGCCCGACCAAAATAATCTTGGTGACATCTATAATCCATCATGGAGAAGTCACCCAAACCTTAGGTGGAGACAACCCCAAAATTCTCAAAATAATTTTTCAAACCCACCTAACCGGTTCCAACCCAACGGTTCAATCCCAAACCGTTCCTTCAACAACCGTCCTCAAAACTTTAACAATCAATCAAATCTAGAAGGATTGGTATCCAATTTCATGGCATCTCAAGACACTAGATTGTCCAAGTTTGAAGCTGATTTCAAACAACAACAAAGTGAGATGACCAACAAAATTGACACTGTGCTGAAGGCCATCATCGATCGAATAGCGGGCACACTACCTAACGATACGGTTAAGAACCCAAAATTGAGTACTTGTCTAGTTTTGTCTGCTTGTTCTTACCCAACTGAAGACCCGCAATGCTCAACTCAAACCCACAGTTCGATCAACGCCATCACAATCCATACCGAGCAACAAAGAGCCTCTTATGATGACGGAGAAAAAGAGATTAAGGAAGAAGAGGACAACCCGGAAAATATCTACGTCAACCCTCCTACACCACCTGATCCATCCGTTTCATTCATCACCGAAAAAGTCCTCAAACTCAATTCATTATTCGAATCACTCAGATTAGTTCCCCCATCATCCAACGCTGAACTCATTTGCACCAAAGAGGAAGATGGTGATGTGATGTTTATTGAGATCGTCCCGAAGGATGACAATTCTCGCAAGGAGGAACCCGAAGCAGGAGAGCAAGAAGTGGAGTATTTTGGCATATTCCCGACTAGGAGTGAACTCGCATATCACAAGTACCTCATGTGTGGCCTAATCCCCTCAATATTTCTACGAAACCCCATCATTATAGAAGGATGTCCCTCAAACCTCAAGATACCATGCAACATTGGGCATGTGCATATAGAAACAACCTACATTGACCTTAACTCCCCTCTAAATATCATGACCCTAATGATGTATAATTGGATCATGAGGAGAAAACTCGACCCTAGGGAAAATGGGATGGAGGAGTTAGCAATTTCACAGGAAGGATTAAAGGAATGCATGTCTTCGTAGGAAACTTCACCTATATCGTGGACTTCATGATTATTGAGAACACTAGCTCAATTATAGACCCTAGGCTGTCACAAGTAGTGCTAGGGAAACCTTTTATGGAAATATCCAACATGACTCAAGACCCACCCGAAAGAGTAGTTAGGTTCACCAACGGAAATAATGAAGTTGCCTATAAGATGCGCCATAAGATAGAATAATACGACTCATTGTCGAACCTAGAAAAAGAGCTCACAAAATTAGTCTACTTTAGGAACGAGGAGGACAAGAGAAGAGGAGTGGAGTATGTAATGAGCAAAATATTAGGATTTTACAAAGAATGCCTAGAACTCGGACCCAAAAACTTAACTGGAATGGATGATGAAGGAGAAGTCACGTAAGAACGTGTGACTTCGAGTCTAGCTACAAGACTCGTAAAATAAAGAAAAACGCTTCTTGGGAGGCAACCCAATATTTACTTTTCCCGCAATTAGGAGTGTCATGTGTTTTATTCTTTTTATTTTATTCTATCATGTTCGAACTCTATCTTGTAATCATGCTTTGTATTGTTTTTAACCTCGTCTTAATTTCAATCAAAGGTAATTTGGGGTATTTTAATAATAATAGTGTAGGGGAAATTATCGGTTTTTGAACCAAGTTCTAGCTTGTTAAATAATATTTGTTTTAGATTAATTCGCAGGTCGTTTCGAGCTCAGATGAGTAAATTTCAAATCTCAGATTTTATGAGCCATTTGTACATGAATATTAACTTACTGGAATCACAAGTGCAGAGAATATTTTTTATCAAAAACAAAAAATTCGTTTTCACAGAGCGTGGAGACGGCATCACGATTTACACGCGACGCCGTCTACACGACAACTGTGACGGCGTCAGGATATCCCTAACGACGTCAAACGCCCAGGTCTAGAAAACTTAAGTTTTTTATTGTATATTTTTTGAAAATAAAACTTCACATAACATTTTAAAATATATACTCTTCTGTTATAAACACTGCAAAACGAATGAGTTTGACAATTCTCTCATCCTATCTCTATTGCTTTATCGAGTCAAACCCTAAATTCACATTGTATATTTGTATATCGCATATTTTATGCTTGGTATAATGTCTTTGATTACAGGTTATATTTGATGAGAAGAAGCTTAGAAGTTCTTAGGAAGTTTCATTGGATGATTCTTGGAGGACGATTTAACCAATTATCGCATGTTTCTTCTCTATTATTGAGCAAAATAGGGGAGAGCTTGTACTAGTTTCTTGTCTTGTTTTTCTTATCCCTTTATTTGTTTTTACGGGTACTTCTATAGAACATTAGGGACATTGTTCAACTTAAGTGTAGGGGGAAATAAGACTTAAAAACTATTCTTTCATTTTCCATTTGCTTTGTCCTTAAAATGATGCGGTATTATTCGAAAACATAGCATAAGAGGTAATTTTGACCCAAATTTAAATTTTTTTTATGGACTCACATACGACGAAAACGTGTTTTTACTAGCGTATCATGGATAGGATTTTATATTTATTAGCAGAAAAAACCCTCTCAAATTCCACCCACAAATGTGAGGTTCGCCCTTATTATATTTTTACCTTTTAGCTTGTTCGAGTTATGGAGTGAGCAATTATGTGATGTCTATTCCCGTCGGTTAGATGTGTATGCGTTGGTTTGTCGCCTTTTCTGGAACATTGTATCGGTTACTTTTGGTTTATGAGAGTTGTACGGGGTAGTTTTTTAATTTCTAGAATTTTTTTTGTGAAGCATTCCGGACCACATAGTATGTGTTGAGGATTTTGCTTGGATAAGAGGCATTAGGATTAAACCCATGTTTTACTACTTGTAATTGTTAGGATGGTCACATCGTATCTTATATCTATCCCCTACACCTTGACATGCACATATTTTTTAGCTGCAGGATACCCGTGTACAACCCCTCCGTGCTATCCTTTTCACGGTTCTCTAATTTTCGGGTGGATTCGAGATTATTTATGAAGAGCATTGTACACCCTTAAACCAATCGTTATTACCCAAATCGCCTAGCTACTTTATGTACACTTTTAGTACATTATTGTGTTTAACCCAAGTTAATTATTTGAGTACATGGTTGCTAAGTCCTTATCCTTGTAAATACAATTTTGGAACGATTGGGATTCATGGTAGTATTTATTTCGCGAAAGAATGGGGAAGAAAAGTTAAGTCAATACCCCATATGTTTGTTAGATGATCTCTATGTTATTTTGATCCACCTCAAATCGGGTCATTAGTTAGATTGTAAATATCGAGTATGTAAAAGCTCAAGTGTAGGGGTACGTGTTATAAACCCTAAGTTATGATGTATTATGTTATTCAAAAAAATAGAAAAGAAAAAGAAAGAGATTGATGTAGAGTTTGTATATCTTCGTCCGAGTCTTGGCTTAGCAACCAAACCAGCGTGTATTCGTGTAAATAATTAGCTAACCCTTCCACTCCAAATTCACCCAAAGCCACCCAAATGTATCCCATCCGTTTCCGTTTCCATTATATGTTATCTTACACCTACACCCCACAACCCTTTAAAAAGACCTCTTAGATAGTAATGAATAATGCTTGCGCCTAGCGGTGGAGGTTTGATCATTTACCAAGCCTATGGTAATTTTTATGCTATGATCAAGTAATGGAGTGTTGACTTTTCGTTTCTCCCTTTTTGTTATTACTTTATTATACACCCGAGAGAAAGAGAGAATCCTAAACACTTATGTGAGGTGCAGTGTCTGCTGTCCATGCTTTTAATTACGAAGTCTAGATTATTGTGTTGTAAAATACTTTTAAAGAGATAGGTTTAAATGACCCTCTTATTGTTACTGTCTAGGTAGAAAAGACATATTTATTGAGGACATAGCATATCCCAAGTGTCGGGTATTTGATGAGGTGTCATTTTATACACTTTTTCGGGGTCGTTAACACCCTAAATAGTGCATTTATGCCCCATAATAGATACTTATCGTTCTTTTTTAGTAATTTAGCTATTTTGAAAGGCATTTTGGATGAAATACACGCGACTTCGGCTCATTTGGAAGTAGAAACGGACAAGACTACGGACCGACACTAAGACTCTTGAAGATTTGTGCTCACAGCGGCTGGAGACGGCATCACCAACTCCACACGACGCCGTCACAACTTACTTTGTGACGACGTTACAACCTTTCATGACGGCGTCAGCTCGCACGACCCAGCCCAAGATCTAAAATATTCTCTTTCACGACAGCGTCGCGATTAAAACGCAACGCCTTCGCAACGATTTATCTATATATACAAATCCGTTTTTACGGTTTTAAGTGTGTAACATTAGAATAAAAGAAAGGGACGAACTTTAGTTCGTTTAACAGCTGTTAGGGACGTTTTTAGGGCCTCAAAACGCTATTTTACCTTCCTCAATTCATGTTTTAATCAAGTAAGTCTATTTTAATCATTCAATATGTATTGTTGTGTGATTCTGATCTGTTCTTGCTGTATCTCTTACATGCTTGGCCTAAACCTTCTATTGTGTTCTTTTTTGATTGTATGAAAACCTAGATTGCAGATCATAGTGGTTGTTGCTTCTTGTGTTTGTGATTATTAACAGTTAGGTCCTTTGATAATACCTGTGTGGGGGCTGTAGCGCACGGTGGATATGTCTTGGTTTAACTAGTGGGGGGTGTTTGGTTTCATTAGGGGGGGGTATGTGGTGGCTGTAGACTGGGCCCACCGGTTGTGGTGGGTGGACTCCGTCGGTTGTGTGGGGTCTGCTGGGTTGCCCCATGCTGTCAGCGGGGGGGCAGACAGTGGTTGTGGCGGATGTAGTCAGGTCAGGGGGGGGGGGCAGCTTTCTGTTGTGGTTTGTGTTCGGAGGTGGGCTGCGCGATCGGGGAAGCACACACTCGCCGCCTCTTCCTACGTTGTTTGTGTTTTGTTGACGAGAGATGAATCCCGGCCTCGTCGGGACCCAGTGCGATTCAGGATGGTTGAGGGCGGGGTGAGGCCATTTAACTCATTATGGTTGTATAGGGAGTGGGAGGTTGTCAGTGGTCGAGGCCCCCCTTGTGTTTGGAGTGGTTTGGCATGGGGTTTTTTGTGGTTGTGAGGGGTTGCTTGCATAGTAAGGGGACCTATGTAGTATTGGAAAACTTTTTCCCGAAGGTTTCCTTTTCCCACATTGCGTGTTTCCTTTGTCATATCAATACTGAGTTACAGACAAATAACTGGTTTTAGTTGTGTCCGTTCTGGGGTGGCTTGATAATTGTGCTGCTAACCTCGTGGTGCGGCTGGGAGGGGGTGTATATGCTGTCTATGTACTCTTTTTTAGAAGGGTTTCAGCCATGCATGTTTAAAAGTTAAAGCTAGATACTCGTGAAGTTATCACATCTTAATAAGACATGGTAAGGTTGATTTTAGGCTTTCTTGTTGTATTTCTTGGTTGGGTTGGTTGGTTTTGTGCGGGGATGGCACCCTATTACGGCTCCGTTCCTGCGGTGATACGAACGAATGGTCGGCCCGGGCGTGGGTTGCTATTGGGGTCTCACTCGGTAAACCGTTAAATATAAAAACGGGATTTTCGTATATATTAGAAATAGTTGCGATGGCCGGTTGCGTTTTAATCGCGACGCTGTCGTCAAAGAGAATATTTTAGATCTCTGGGCTGGGTGTGCGAGCTGACGCCT
This sequence comes from Tanacetum coccineum, assembly GCA_026074375.1. Classification (NCBI taxonomy): domain Eukaryota; kingdom Viridiplantae; phylum Streptophyta; class Magnoliopsida; order Asterales; family Asteraceae; genus Tanacetum; species Tanacetum coccineum. Next base: position 10,749 of record BQNB010006179.1, on the reverse strand, counting down.
CTATGTAGGTTGTTAACGTCGTCAACAATAGGAAGGGGTGACGGCGTGTGGGGAGTTGGTGGGATTGATGCCCGTCTCCAGCGACATGTGTTGTCAAATCTTCATAAGACGTATTTGTGTCGGTCTCGTCTGTCTTGTCCGTTTCTTCTCCAAATGAGCCCAAGTCATGTGTATTTCTTTCAAATTCCTTCCAAATTCTAAATACCTAAAAAGGAACGATTAAGTACCTATTTTGGGCATAAATGCACGATTTAAGGGGTTAAACGACCCCGAAAAGGTGTATAAAATGACACCTCATCAAATACCCCTACACTTGGGATTTGCTTGTCCTCAAGAAAATGGGCTTTTCTAACTAGACAATAACAATATGAGGGTCATTTTACATACTCTTTAAAAATATTTTACAACACAACCTTCTAGACCTCGTAATTAAAAGCACAGAAAGCGTACACTAGCACCTCACATAAGTGTTTGGGATTCTCTCTTTCTCTCGGGTGTATAATAAATTATAACATAAAGGGCGAAATGGAAAATCAACACTCATTACTTGTCATATCATATAAATTACCATAGGCTTGGTAAAGGATCAAACCTCCACCGTTGGGCGCAAGCATTATTCATTACTATCTAAGAGGTCTTTTAAAAGGTTGTGGGGTGTAGGTGTAAGATAACATATAATGGAAACGGAAACAAATGGGATACATTTGGGTGGCTTTGGGGTGGTATTTGAAGTGGGATGGGTTGAGCTAATTATTTACACGAATACACGCTGGTTTGGTTGCTAAGCCAAGACTCACCCTTTTTTTTTCTTTTTTTCTTTCTTTCTTTATTCCCCCCCCCCCCCCCCCCCCCCCCCCTTATATATATATATATTTTTTTTTTTTATTTATTTATTTATTTATTTTTTTTTTTTTATTATATTTATTTTTTTCTTCATTTTTTTTTTGTTAATTTTCTCTATATTTTTTATATATTAAATTTCCCAGTCAGATCAAGTGTTCCCAAGTAGACCCTCCCCCCTACTCCCCCCCCATCCTATACCAATATAACCCCTCCTCCTATATACTCCTCCTCCATTCCATGTCCATATGTATGTAGTGTGAGTGTGGATCCCACAAACCCTTCAACATACCCCCCTCCCCAACCCTTCCTAAACTAAAACTAACACCCCCCCCCTCTAAAACCCTCACAACTAACCTACCTGTGTGTGTGTGTAAACCCCTTACCAGTGACCTCAAAACTAAAAACTAATACCATATCAATAAAAACCATCCCCAACACAATACCACAAAAAACCCCCAAAACCCTCCCCCCCCCAAACACCCAACCAACAAAAACACAAACCAGTAGTATATAGACTGAAGAAACCCCCCCCCTATAGAGAGATATATATCCTTCTTTCCCACCCCCCATTTCCCTAACCATAAATTCAACCACCACCTTCCTCTTCTCCCACCCAACTTAATAATTTGTGTGTCATTTAACTATACTAACCAAATCCTATGTTTATTTAGAAACTCCCAACACACAAACAACCAACAAATACACATATTCCATCAAATCCTACCACCCCCAACCCAAACATATAACCCCTTCAAACCAAACCACAAACCCAAACCCCCCCATCCCCACACACCACCACCCACACCTATCAAACTTACCCATCCCCCAACCTCACTCCCCAAACCCAAACCATACCCCCACCACAACCCAATACCATAATAAACATCCCACAATCCCAACCCTAAATACATCCAAACTCAAACCCTCATACCCCAAACTCCACTAAAATACCCAATAACAATAACACCAACCCCCCTATCCACAGAATCAAAAATATGTAAAAAACCAAACCACACCCTCAACACTATCACCACCACCACCCATCCCCCCACCACCCCCCCCACCACCCCAACCACTCATACTACCCCACCCCCCCCACACCCACCCCCCCCCCCCCCCCCCCCCCCTCCCCCCCCCCCCCCCCCCCCCCCCCCCCCCCCCCCCCCCCCCCCCCCCCCCCCCCCCCATACCTGTGTAAAACACCGCCCAAAACCCCCCCCAAAAAACCCAAACATATGGACGAAGATACACAAACTTACATCAATTTGTATATCCTCCCCCCCCCCCCCCCCCTCCCCCCCCCCCCCCCCCCCCCCCCCCCCCCACCTTTTTATTATTTTATTTTTTTGAATAACATAATACATCATAACTTAGGGTTTATAACACGTACCCCTACACTTGAGTTTTTACATACTCAATATTTACAATCTAACTAATGACCCGATTTGAGGTGGATCAAAATAACATGGAGATCATCTAACAAACGTATGGGGGTATTGACTTAACTTTTCTTCCCTATTATTCCACGAAATAAATACTACCATGAATCCCAATAGTCCCAAAACTGTATTTACAAGGATAAGGACTTAGCAACCGTGTACTCAATAATTAACTTGGGTTAAACACAATAATGTACTAAAAGTGAGTACATACTAGGTAGGTAGGCGATTTGTGGTATTAACGATATGGTGTAAGGGTGACTATAATTGGGCGGGGATGCTCTTCATTTATATTCTCGAATCCACCAGAAAATTATGAGAACCGTGATAAAAGGTTAGGCTCTTTTAGCGAGGTTTGTACTAGGGCTATCCTTGCATCTAATAATTAGTGCATGTAAGGGTGTAGCGATAGTTATATGATCGAGTGTGACCATCCATAACAATTACAAGTTTTAAACAGGGGTTAATATAATGCCACTCTTATCAAGCCAATTCCCTCAACACTTACTATGTGGTCTCGGAATGCATCACAATAATAAGTTCTAGAATTTAATATACTACCGGTATACTCTAATAATCCAAAAGTAACCGATACCATTGTTCCAGAAAAGGCGACAAAACCACGCATACACATCCGTAACGACGGAATAGACACACATGATTGCTCACTCCTTAACTCGAACAAGCTAAAGGTATAATATCTAAGGGCGAACCTCACATTGTGGGTAGAATTTGAGGGTTTTTGTGCTAATCATATAAATTCCTATCCGTGAGACGCTATTAATACTCGGTTTTCGTCTGTGTGTCATAAAAAAATTTAAATTTGGGTCAAAATTACCTCTTATGCTATGTTTCGATTATACCCATCATTTTAAGCGACTAAAGCAAATGGGAAAATGATAAAGATTAGTTTCTAGTCTTATTTTCCCCTCCCCCCCCCCCCCCCCCCCCCCCCCCCCCCCGCCCCCCCCCCCCCCCCCCCCCCCCCCCCCCCCCCCCCCCCCCCCCCCCCCCCCCCCCCTCCTCCAACCCCCCCCCCCCCCCCACTCTCCCCCCCCCCCCCTCCCCACCCCCCCCCCCAATACACTTAAGTGGAAACATTGTCCCAATGTTCTATTGACAGTACCCGTTAAAACAAACTAAAGCGGATAAGAAAAACAAGGAAAAAGAAACTAGTACCTCCCCTATTTTTGCGCCCCTCAAATAATAGAGAAGAAACATGCGATAAGTGGTTAAATCGTCCTCCAAGAATCGTCCAATGAAAACTTCCTAAGAACTTTCAAGCTTCTTCTTCATCAAATATAAACTGTAATCAAAGACATTAACCAAGCTTAAAAATATGCGATATACTAATATACTAATGTGAATTTAGGGTTTGACCGATAAAAGCAATTGAGATAGATGAGAGATTTGTCAAAAACTCATTGGTTTTGCAGGTTTATAACAGAAGAGTATATATTTTAAATGTTATGGAAGTTTTATTTTCAAAAATAATTAAAAACTTTAAGTTTTCTAGACCTGGGCGTTTGACGCCGTTAGGGATATCCTGACGTCGTCACAGTGTCGTGGTGATGGCGTCGCGTGTAAATCGTGACGCCGTCTCAACGCTCTGTAAAAACGAATTTTTTGTTTTTGATTTATAAATTTTCTGACTTGATTCGATAAGTTCATTTCATGTAACAAATGGCTGCATAAAATATGGTAGATTTTTTGACCATTTACTCATATGACTTGACACTGACGTGAATTAATCTAAACAAATTATTTAACATGCTTGAACTTGGTTCAAAAACTGGATAGATTCCCCTACACTTATTATTTGCAAAATACCTTTGATTGAAATTAAGACGAGGTTAAAAACAATACAAAGCATGATTACAAGATAGAGTTTGAACATGATAGAATAAAACACATGACACTCTTAGTGTGCGGGAAAAGTAAAATTGGGTTGCCTCCCAAGAAGCACTTTTCTTTATTTTAAGAGTCTTGTAGCTAGACTCGAAGTCACACGTCCTTACGTGACTTCTCCTTCATCATCCATTCCAGTTAAGTATTCGGGTCGAGTTCTAGGCATTCTTTGTAAAATCCTAGTATTTTGCTCATTACATACTCCACTCCTCTTCTCTTGTCCTCCTCGTTCCTAAGGTAGACTGATTTTGTATGCTTTTTTTTCAGGTTCAACAATGAGTCGTATTGTTCTATCTTATGAGGCATCTTATAGGCAACTTCATTGTTTCCGTTGGTGAACCTGACTACTCATTTGGGTGGGTCATGAGTCATGTTGGATATTTCCACAAAAGGTTTCCTTAGCACTACTTGTGATAGCCTAGGGTCTATAATTAAGCTAATGTCCTCAATAATCATGAAGTCCACGATATAGGTGAAGTTTCCTATGAAGACATGCATTCCTTTAATCCTTCTTGTGAAATTGCTAACTCCTCCATTCGCATTTTCCCTAAGGTCGAGTTTTCTCCTCATGATCCAATTATACATCATGTAGGCTTTTTCTACATGCACATGCCCAATGTTGCATGGTATCTTAAGGTTCGAGGGGCATCCTTCCATAATGATGGGGTTCCGTAGAAATATTGAAGGGATTGGGCCATACATGAGGTCCTTGTGATATGCGAGTTCACTCCTAGTCGAGAATATGTCAAAGTAATCCACTTCTTACTCTCCTGCTTCGGGTTCCTCCTTGCTGGAATTGTCATCCTTCGGGACGATCTCAATAAACATCACGTCGCCATCTTCCTCTTTGGTGCAAATGAGTTCAGTGTTGGATTATGAGGGAACTAATCCGAGTGATTCGAAGAATGAATTAAATTTGAGGACTTTTTCAGTGATGAATGCAACGGATGAATCAGGTGGTGTAGGAGGGTTGACATGGATATTTTCCAGGTTGTCCTCTTCTTCCTTATTCTCTTTTTCTCCGTCATCATAAGAGGCGTTTTGTTGCTCGGTATGAATTGTGATGGCGTTTATTGAACCGTGGGTTTGAGTTGAGCATTGCGGGTCTTCAATTAGGTAAGAACGAACAGACAAAACTGGATAAGTGCTCATCAGTTTCGGGTTCTTGACCGTATTGCTAGGTAGTGCTCCCGCTATTCGATCGGTGATGGCCTTCAACACAGGTCGATTTTATTGGTCATCTCACCTTGTTGTCGTTTGAAATCGGCTTCAAACTTGGACAATCTAGCGTCTTGAGATGCCATGAACTCAGAAACCATTCCTTCTATATTCGATTGGTTGTTAAAATTTTGAGGATGGTTGTTGAAGGAACGGTTCGGGATCGAACCGTTGGGTTGGAACCGGTTAGGTGGGTTTGAAAAATTATTTTGGGAATTTTGGGGTTGTCTCCACCTAAGGTTTGGGTGACTTTTTCATGACGGATTATAGGTGTCACCAAGATTGTTTTGTTCGGGCTTGAAAGTATACCACTTACCTCCCGCTTCATCGGTACGCGAGGATGCGTATTCAACGAAGGCTTGTTCGGGATCTTCCATGCAATACTGAGTGTCGTGAGGACCACAACAGATCTCACATGAGGTAGTGACTTTGTTCACTTGGGTAGGTTATGTCAGAGCAAGATGAGCTTTCATCAAGCATTGGACTTGATTTTCAAGCTCGATTAGACGGCGGTCGGATGTACTCGGGACATCTTGAGGCAAAGCGGTTGCCTTGACCGGCTTAGCGAAATCCCTTGGGTCGTTCCAACTTTCGTTGTCATAGAGGGCGAGGTCCTCTAATAATGCCCAGGATTCTTCAGCGTTGAGGTCACGAAGCTTACCACCAGCCGATTAGTCAATGGTTCATCTTATGACGGGATTGACATGGTCATAAAAAATTTAGACTTGAAGCCAAAGGTCTATGCCATGATGAAGGACTTTTTGAGTAAGTCCTTGAAACGAGTTCATGCTTCAGATAGAGATTCTCCATGATGTTGTTGGGACATCAGGATTTCATTGCAGAGTTTTGCGGTCCTTCTCGGCGTAAA
>BQNB010006178.1:80805-98685 GCA_026074375.1 Tanacetum coccineum | reverse complement strand
CGGACGACCATCTCGTCACAAACAATTACTGCATGGTACTTCGTTAACCAATCCATACCGATGATAACATCAAAACTACCAAGTTCTACGGGCATCAAATTTATGTCGAACGGGTGACCTAATAATACTAACGTAGAGCCTCTAAGGATAACATTTATTTCTAAAATTCTTCCATCGGCAAGTTCTACGGTATAACTGGTGTCTAAAGGGGATGGAGCAACATCAAGCAAAGCACTAAAGGTAGAGGACATAAAATTCCTACCAGCTCTTGAATCGAATAACATAGAAGCATAACAGTTATTGAGAAGGAACGTACCCATGACAACGTTGGATTTAGGGTTTTCTCCTCCTCGTCCAATAGCGTAAGCCCTTGCTGTAGCTTCATAACTTCTAGTCTGGTTTCCAGTCTTGTTTTCATTCTTATTTCTAGCCTTGTTTCCATGGTTCTGATTTCCCAACTTAGAAGAATATTTCCTAAAATGTCTTGGCCTTCCACACTCATAACAAACAATACCGGCTGATTCCCAACTGGGGATCTCTAAGTGTTTAGAGTAACTGTAGTCGTACAATCCCTAGTTATATGACCGACTCTCTTACAGTTTCCACATCTCACAGTACACGGCCTTCCATGGTGCAACTTGCACTTGTTGCAGTAGGGAAGAGATCCAACATACCCCTTTTCTAATTGTTCCCATCTGTGTAAGCTATTGTCACATTCTGGCCTCTAACATTTTGTCAATTGAAAACTAGTTGTTGCCCTCGATTGTCTCTCGGGTTGTTATCCAACTTTCTCTAGTTTTTAGCACTTCTAGCATATCCCTTCACCTTTTGATACATTAAGTTGTTGTCAACACGAATTACATCTTGAAGTTAATAGATTTAGCAGCGATTAAATTCCCCTGAATATTGTCAAGCAAACCTCCAATGAATCTCTCAACTTTGTCCTCCTCATTTGGGACCATTCTAGTATACAACAACACAAATTCCTAAAATCTTCTAGTGTAAACGGTCAAGTAATTTCCTTTCACAACCAAGTTCCACAACTCAGTCTCAATCTTTTGAACCTCGTTTCTTGGACAATACACTTTTGTCATCAACTTCATAAGTTATGCCCAACTCATGGCATATGCAGCCTCAATCCCAATTGTTCTCTTATGGTAGTTCCACCATGTCAATGCACTGTTCAGAAGCGTGCACAAAACATACTTCACTTGGTACTTCTCTAGACAGTTGCTAATGTGGAACATTGTTTCCATCTTCTTGAACCAATGAGTTAACACAACAACTCAATCTTTCCCATTAAAGCTAAGTGGCTGGCACTTCAGGAAGTCTTGATGTGTGCACTCTCGAACAGGCATAAATCCTCCAAAGTTATAGCCATTTCCTCCTCCGTTCCCATTACCATTTCTATTCCCTCCATTTTCATTTCCTCTATTTCTATTTCCTCCATTTCTATTTCCTCCATTTCCTTTTCCTCTATTTCCATTTCTATTTCCTCCATTTCCATTTCCTTCCTCTTGACCACCCCCGTCTCTCATAAAGGATTCAAGGTTCCTGGCAGTGGTACGAGATCCTAATGCTCCTGCCATTTGGTGATCAATTTGCTCATTAATTCCTCCACGTGTCCTTAATGCTCTAGATCGGGTGTTAGGCATTGTCTTACAACATAACAATACACAACACGATGAAATTCTGTGGTGATGCGAGATTGTTAACGAGGTTCGAATAAAATAACAAGTATTGTTATACGGAAATACAAAATCATAATAACTTCATGATAATGCCTGATTTAGTAATATTGCAATATGCAATAAGCAAAAGAAAATATATCATTAAGTTAAGAATATCGAGTATAGAATGGTAACATTTGATTTCATATCATCAATACTAATGGTTACAACACGGTTCCAAAATATAGGATTGACAAATCCATAATAACTAGCTACTACTAGGTGCTATAAGTCAACACTAGGATACTCCAGGAATAATCTAAGAACGGTAGCCCAAATGTCTCTTGGCACAAGCCTCAAGCCTAGCAATCCTCATATGATCATAAAATCTGAAACGCCGAATCTATCTCATCTCCCTATGAACACACAACTCCCTATGCTGAGACCGGGCAACTCTTTGACTCGCAACATCCATCATGTCTCTAATGTTGGACTGATAAAAGTAATGATCTTATTGAGATAAAAGTCTTGTAATAAATAGAGAAATAAAATGGTGTAATAGGTTAGGTGATAGGCTCGTGACTTAAATAAAGTTACGAGACTCGACAAATAGCTAAAAGCTAAGAAACAAGAGATCCTTGCTCTTTATTGTAATTAGGTATAAATACCCCATCACCACCTCATTAGTGAGGTGTGTCTTCTTATCTCATTCTTATCTTTTCTCTAATCCTTCTCCTCCCTCTTTCTCTCTCTACTTTCCATCTTTCTCTCTCTAGAATAAATACACACACAACACCTAAACACACACTCTATTGGTTATTGATCCTAAAATCAAGACCTAAAAAGTGGTATCAGAGCTAAGGAAGTGATTTAGTGTTGGTTAGGAGAGCTTATTCGGACAGCTTATTACGTCAGCTTATTCCGACAACTTTTTATGACGGCTTATTCAAGCTTATTCAATTCTAATAAGCCAATTTTAGTAGCTAATTTCATCATTTTCTGCTTATCTCGAGTTTATTCGGTCCTGATTATCTGATGTGCTTATTCTATCTTTTTGATGTGCTTATTCAATTTTTAGAGCTTATTTTATGCTTATTTTGCTAATCTCGGTTTTATCGAGATTGATAGCTTACGGTTTTATCATAAGAATCGTGGCCAAATTAGTTCAAAATGTGCTTATTTGTGCCTATTATCAAAAGCAGTAGTTCAAATTCAGTAAAATCAGTTACAATTCTAAAATTTAGTAGTTGACTAGTCAAACTAGGTGGTCAACGGTCAAACTCGGTTTCTTTGAAAAACGTGTTTTGGGACTAGATCAGATATAGATCTGGGTTGTGTTTCTTTTTCGGCATTAAAAGCATACGAAAAAAACAAGTATAACATAAGTATAACATTTTTGAGTCTGTTCTTCATTTTTGAATTGTCAATTTCAACAAAGATTGTTTATCTCAGATTTGTTTCATGGTTTGTATTTTACAAAACTGTTAGCGATCAAAAAGATCTAATCATAATACGAAACAATATCATCACAGATCCTAACCAAACTCTGAAAACCAAACTCAGAATCTAAACTCGGTAATACAATCACAAAATCCAAACTCAGAACACTCATTTAAAAAAAGAGGCGTGCTATAATTGCTTAGGGATAGGGTTTGAATGAGTTAACTGATGTTATATAATCAATTGAATTGGACTATAGGGCTTGTAATTTTTGTCTCCCGAAAACTTACAAATGCAAATTGGGCCAACATTTGTTACTAATTTTTTTTTTGTACGTGTTTAGTTTTGTATAAGAAAAGTTAGTATAAGATTAATTTTGGTCTTACATTGATATAGTAACAAAAAGACGTGAATTGTGGATATTATTTTTGGTTTATAGTTTTAATTGAGAAAAGATAATCCGAGAGTGGTTGATAATTTGGTTTGAATTTTTGGGTTCGTGTTGATAATTTTTTGGGTTTGTTGTGATAAATCGGAAAAATGGAATCAAACGATATGAAATTTTCGTGTTTGGAAAATGATGTGAAAGAATTGCGAAAACTGGTAGAACAAAAGAGACAAATGGAAAACGAATATGACAACGCTCTTAAATTGCTTAAGATGCATTTTCAAACTTTAACACTCAGATGGGAAGCTCATGATTCTATTGAGTATATCTTTGGAAAAAAGTAGAAAAGTTTCAAAAACTATGATGGCATGATTCAGTTTGGTTTCGAAGACGAGTTTTCAAAAAACTTAGATAATCTAATGAAATTTCATGAGTGTAAATCTAAGACATATTTTGACGAAATTAAGCAAATGTTTGTGAAATGTTTATCTTTGCAGAAATTGAAATCTTTGGATTATGAAAAACATTCACAAATGTTTACTACATGTGCTAAAATAACCATTTCTGATTACCAAACACAACTTAGATACTGCTTAAATAATCTTGAAATGGTAATTAATACATGAACATTTCTAGAAAAAGAATTGCAGATAAAACAACAAAATGTCATAAAAAGAACAAATGATATAAATTCTTCTCATGAAAAAGACAAAACTGAGGGACAATGGTCAAATAATGAATTGTTTGAAAATGTCTTTGATCATAATAATGAAGTTGAGAAAACAAAATTTTGGGCTATTTTAAAGCGATTTTAAGGATAGCAAATGTTTTGTTAACCAAAGACCTTAAAATGTATCAGGAAAGGCTTTCGATTTTTTGAAACAAACCAGAAACCGTTTTGAAAAGAGATTATGATGAGTTGCAAACTCAACTTCTTGATGAAAAACATAAAAACAATTCTTATAAAAAAGAAAAACATGAGTTAGAAAATCAAATTTTAAGAAAAAACATTGACATTGCCAGTATATGTCAAACACGTGACTCTTTGAAAGCAAATATTAAACATCACGAGGATAAATATCTTAATGAAATTCTTGAGTTACAAGCTAAAAACAAAGATCTTGAAAACATTGTTTGTAAAATGGGCAGATCAACTGAAACACTTCGGTTGCTTACAAATGAACAAAATGCTTTTCGGGACAACTTACGTAAGTCGGGTTTGGGATATAACGGTCCTTATGTTCTTTCACAAGCTTATGCTAAAATTCCTAAGTTGTATCGTGCTTATGAACTTCGTGATGAGAATGAACAACTGCATGTGTTTGATTCTGAGGATACTCTTGAGGATGCTGATAAGAGTCGATTAAAAATGAACGAGTTTCAAAAAGATGAAAAAGTTCAAGAGTTAAAGATAAAACCAATCGATTACGGAAAATTGAACAAACTTTATGACGATTTTGTTCCTCAAAAAGAACTTTCTGCTGAACAAACATATTTTCCATCATCTTTTATATCTTCTGAAGAATTTTCTTCTGAGACAAAACCAAGCATGGCATCAATGCCTAGTGCAAATCCAATGCTTGTGGATTTGAATGAAATGGAAAATGTTTTCAAAAAATTGTTTGAGTTACTAGAAAAGAATTCTAAACGAGCAAGCATTTTCTATACGTCTCCAGAAGAACTTCGATTAATCGATGTTTGTGTAGAAGCGAAATTAATTCTTCAAGAATTGCATTTGTATTTTGAAATCTTTCAAAATCGATTTAAAAGAGATGTAAAAGAAATGAAAGATGTTTTTGTTTCAGTGGAAAATGATCTTGATGAAACTCTCAAACAAAATGAGCTTTTAAAAGATCGACTCTTGGAAGCATCCTTAGCTGAAGATGTCAAGAATCTTGTCATAACCTCTTGTGTGGAAATAAGGAATAAGGATTTACATGATGAAATTGAAAGAATTTCAAAAGAGTCAAAAGATGTTTCAAATGAGAGTAAAACAGCTGATACGGTTTGTAATGATGCATTTGAAGTCACACAGGAATTGTCAAAAAGAATTGTTGAATTGGAAAAAGATTTGTCAAAATTTGAGGCAAAGAGTATTGCTTTTGAAATCGCACTTCAGCACAAGTCTCGAGAAAATAATTCTTTGAAAACATTGCAAAAAGAAAATGAGAATTTTATGGCATCATTACAAATCGAGAATGCTCATTTGAAACAGACTTATAAAGATTTGTTTGAGTCGGTTCAACGGTCAAGAGTTGAGACTAATGAATGTGATGAAGTCAAAGTTAAGGTCAATTTTGATGAGATTGAAACTAAAAATATTGAGTTGGAACATCGAGTGGCGTCATTAATTAAGGAGAATGAACACTTGAAGTTGACTTACCAAAGCTTGTTTGATTCAATCAAAAAGTCGCGGGTTCAAACAAAAACTTCAAATGTAACACAAAACGAGGCAGAAAATCTGAAGTCTCAATTGTTTGAATTTGCTGAAACTAAGTTCAATAACATTTTCGGAAAGATTGAATTTTTCAAAAAGAAGCAATTGGATATTTGTGAACTTAACAAGGAATCGGGGCTCGAGTTTAACAAACAACATATTCTTTACAAAACGATAGAAGTTTCTAAAAATCTCAAAGTTTTTAATTTTTTTTCTCAAAATGTTTTTAAGACAAGAGCTTCAAATGCTAGAATCAATCTTTGAAGACATCACAACTCTTGTTTTACACCGGTAAAACAATGTGGAGGCCAATTAAGGACACTTAAACTTTTGAAAGCAACTACTTCTCAAAAGTGTTTTGGAACAATCCTTAAAAAGGAAAGAAAAAAGTTTTTGTAACTCGCACACTCCTCTTTTTTAACACCGGTAAAACAAGTGTGGAGACCAAAGCAAGTCATAATCGGAATCATTTCAAATATTCCAAATCAGAAATGCTTTCAATGCAAAACAAGAATGACTTTGCTTCGACCATCAACATGAAAGGAAGATTTTCAAACGAAAACAAATTTTTGAAATGTTTCATCAAATGACAATAACAAATGGAAATCTTCTTCGTTAACAAGATTTAATACTCCACATGAAACACCGAGTTTCAAAAATCAATGGAAAATCAAAAGGAATTTTAATTCTCCGTTGATTCCACGAGAGTTGTTTTCAAATGAAACATCGGTTTCAAGCTCTCGTTGGAACTCAACATCTTTATATCGAATTGACACAACTTGAAAGTGGTTTTCAAAACTTGGCAAACCCGTTAGCACCGTGCTTAAAATGGGTTCTCAAATGTTGTTGTCCTCAATTCGAAGTCATGTGGTTTGTATCAAATGCAGATTGGAACCCGGTCCTACAAATAAAAGGGAGTGTATACGTTTCATGTACTTTATCTTATAAAGAAGAAGAAATCTTTTACCATCGAGCAATATTTTTTATCAACATCTTTTCACAAAGTTTGCTCGATACAAACACTTCTAAGAATGATGTCATCTTAGGCCTCGATCTACAAATAAAGGAAATGTACATTTTTGTTCATTATCCTCACAACGGTGAAAGCTTACAACTTCTCAGACTTGAAGCTATTTCATTTAAATCTTGAGCTCAAGAAAAAAATTGGTAAACAAAAGTTTGAACAACAAATTTTTCAGAGTTATTCAAAAAGATTTTCAAAATCTTTTCAATTGTGTGTTCAACACTCCCTTTCCTCATTAATCATTTGATTTATATCTACTTTTGAGGGTGAGGTTATAAAGGAAAAATTTTTTTTGAACATATGATAATAATCGATTTAAAAGAAGTTGTTGTCAAGTCTGTTTATATGATAACGTGCAAAAGGTGAGATTGTGTCCCGGTTACACCTTTCCTGAAATTAACAGGATGAAGGAATGAGCAAATCTACTGACAAAAAAGACATTTTTGATATCGACATACTTTGATTGCAACTAGATTATTACAAATTTGTTAGAACATTTCACAAAGGTTCCAAATCAAATCATGCTATATCCATCCGTTTTCACCCATGTGTTTTCAAAATCTCCATATAGCATTTTAATTCCATTGGTTCAAAAATATCATATGGAGTATGCATTTTTGAGAGGGGGGGAAATGTGATTAAAAAGTGATCAAGTAAGATTAAATTGCCTATGTGTGTGAGGAATATCAAGAGTGATCCTAAAAGACTCAAAAGGCAAATCAACTCTTTCCTCCATGTCACATATAATTTTGAATATCAATGCACATGTGTAAGGAGTATTTTTAAAAGGGAACTTTCAAATGTTAAATGTTTTGATTTATATCCAAACACTTTGATTGATTTTTTAAATGGTTTTTTATGGTTTCGATCTTAACACCCATTAACCACTACTTTCATTGATGATCAAAAGAAAAATAAGGTGGTAAGGTTTTAGGAATTAATCCTATGATCCCAACAAAACCGGAGGGATCTACCCAGTGATAGTTCCATAATAAATATAATGCTTAGGTAAATGATGGAGGTAATGAATGGGAATAATGTCCAACTAAGCATGAGCTATCATCAGAACATACACAACATGATGATAGTAATGACGTCTTGGTGGACATTGAAGGGGTTGAAGAATGAAAAAGAAATGATATGCAAAGGTGAAAAGAAAGAAGCCCTCCACAAACATTAGGCAGAAACCGGGTCAATACATAATCTATCAAATATCACAAAGATGATATTTGGTATTGAAGAAAGACATCATTGACCCTAGTGATTTCACATGCACACCCTTCCCAGCCACTCAAGATTCTCTCAAAAGAATCTTGTTTCATTGTCACGGAGATTAAATGCATAATCTATTGACATCTCACTTCGAGATCATTGATATTGAAAAGGTGGCAGTCTGCTCCAGCCTCTGATCACAAAAACCAAAACACACTTATTGAGTCTAGAGCCAAATGGGATCAAATCATAAATCTCACATAGGACACAAAAGTACATTTGTATTAAACATCAAAGATACAAAAAGTACAAGAGTCGCTTATATGCCTATGTGACAGTGCATCATGTCATATGACTTGCACAGAAACATTCAAGAGTGTACTTAAATAAAGTATTCACCATGATTGAATGGAAATCCTAACCATTGCAACATTAAGCCCAACGCATTAAACGTAGGTCACTAATTTGAAAATGATTGTTTAATGATTCAATTAGTGTTAACTAGTAATCTAAGTGATCTAGAAGTTATCGTGTTCTTTTGGAATTTGTTTTCGAAAAACATAAACAACATTTCCTTGTTTTATTCAAGTGAAGTGTTGGATTACCAAGGTTACTTATGATGTCACAATATTGATGAGGGGAGATTGTTGGAATTAAAGATAGTAGTTGACTCTCATGCTTAGACCGCACTTCACACATGACTTCTCTATCAACTATTCAGGCGTAACAAGATTATGATTATGTTTGATGGTCATCAAACATAATCAGGGGGAAGAGAAGTGTTCTAGCTGAATATTTTGATAGAGCGCAACAATTAGGGGGTAGAAATGTATACATCCGAGACTTAATTGACTTTGGTGTATACAACATCCGGGACTTAATTGACTTGGAGGTTATAGTTTCTATCTTCTATAGGTTGTTTGTGTGAAGTATGTGCATTCGAATGGTTGTTCGTTTTGGGGGGAGACGCAGCTGAACTGATTGTAGTCCATTGGTATAAAACTGAGGGAAGTCACCCTCAGAGAGATTTTTTTAACATTTATGAAACAACAACATCATCAACATCTCTACCTTTCAAAAGCATGAACACCGTCATATTCATTCCTTTATATTTCAAACTCAAAGTTCAATGATACACTTCAGCAACTCTGATAAATCAAAGAACTTCCTCAAATCATCCCAGTTGTTGATCAAGATTATAGTTCTACATGAGGAAAGATTTGTAAGCTGTCAAGTAAAGTATAGTATGTTGGTCAGAGCTTTATAAGACAAATCAAGATGGATTACAGTAAAGAAAGATCTATGAAAAGATCTCAAAGGCAAAGTCAAAAAAGGAAAATGGGAAAGATCCAATATCAAGATCTCTAAAGCATGATTGTGAAACTAAAGACCACTATTACACAACAAGCATTCCACTACAAGCGGAGCATTAAAGTTTAAAAGATCAAGGTCACAAGAGAGATTCTCCAAAAATCATCCTTTAGGGGAGATTGTTTACGAAATAGAAAAATGATGATCATTATGTGAGGATCAAAGAGAGATCTCAATGATCGTCACACCCTGTGGGGGAAGATTGTTAGGAATGATAAAAGTGACTGAATCTTATTGGAGATAAAATCTGTAATAAATAAAGAAATAATATAATGTAATAGGTTAATATTTTAGGAAAAACGATAAAGTTACTAAAAATAGTAAGTTTGGTAAAATTTAGAGAAACAAACTTAGAAGTTAAGTGATTAAGGTTAGTTAGTGCGTTTTGAAAATATGGAAACTTAATAAATATAGGGGACGGTATCAACGTCCCGAAACTAAAAACTTCCTAAAATAGAAACTTTCTAAAAATAGTAATTTTTGGTTAAACGCCGAAACTTAACGAAAAACTATATGATTTTATTTCGGCATAATTTGATAATCAAACTAAAGCAAACACACGTGGATGTATTTTGGTGATGAACATATAGTGCAATTCTTGGCATATTTTCCGTGTTTCTGAGACGCGTTATTATTCTAGGTCGCAGCTAGATTTCTATATCATCTTTTACTTGCGTGATTTATCATTTGCTCATTTTGCTAAGGTGAGTTCATAGCCCTATGTTTTACTACTTTTACATACTATTTTGAGGTGAGAAACATTGCTTGTTTTAAACTATGGACACAGTTACTTTACGTTTCCTTTTTCTGATTACGTGTTGCCTGAGTAGCGAATAGACCACTAATGGCCGAATTATCATGAACCGTCAATTGCTTAACCGACTATACTGGTTAAGTAAGCGCGAATGATGTAAATAGATATATTGGGAGTAATTATCCCTATCCGGGTAAATAGTGCTTACTAGTTTCAGAGGTCCCGAACAAACGGATATATACCATGTCGGATTTTCAATAGGTGATCATGGTCAGATACCTTCAGGGCAAAGTAATTCTATTTGGCATATAAAATGCTTCCTTTTAAATTAAGCTTCGGTGTCATGAGCTTAGTGCAACAGTAAATTTCTTTTTATGTGAAGTTGTATCTCCTATAACTGTCACGTGCGTACCGTAAACTTGTGGTCCACTTTTATATTAAATTCAAACCTATGATGTCACTCAACTTTATGTTGACCATTTTAGCATGTTTTTCTCAGGTGCTTAGCTATGGATGTCTAGGGTATTGCCTTGCATTGGACCGATTTTCAAGAATTACTATTATCTATGTTAACATCGTTGTCAAACTTTAAAACCTTTTATTTGTTTCCGCATATTATCGTTGGGCCTATGTAAAACTTTAACTATTTTAATTAATGCAACGATGATGAATTTTTAAACGTACCCTTAGAGGTCGTTCTTTGTATCTTGTGTAATGTGTATTATGACGTCACACCCCCGGACACGTGTTTCCGACTAGGCCCCGTTTGAGGGTGTGACAGGTTGCTCCAAACATTCTTCCTTAGTAAGTCACGCAATCAACATTTAACTTATTCCTTGTTGGCGAAACAGAGAGAAACAAATATGTGTTGGCCATAATCTCAACCACATAAATACACTTTGAAAATGATCCCAGCCACATAAATTCATGCAAAATTTTCGGTAGTTTCATGGACTTATTCTACCCATCTATTATCTCATATATATTTTTGCATATCTGCTTATATTCTTGACTTTGCTTGCACGTTGCTATGGTTTCATATAAAGAGAATTTATCTAAACGTTGCTGTGCCAGGTCATGGCTGATTATTTATTTTATGTCGTTTGAGGAGGGCAAGGGATCTCATGCCCCATGAGTGATTCTCTTTGGTGCTATTCATGCTATTATCCCTGTTATCCCTGAGGTTCCTATTGCTCCGGTTGACCCTATATTTGCACCAGAGGTGGGGATAGTTTCTGTCGTCTCACCTTCTGGGGTACTTGATTTAGTAGATTATTCATCTTCTTCTGATTCTGATCCATCGGAGGATTCTTTACCTCCCGTACCAGATTTGCCATTGGTTTCACCCTTCTTATGTTCTGATGACTCAGAGGCAGACAGTGAGTCTGAGCCTGCTGAGCAGAGACCCGAGAGGCATGAGTCTCTTACACCATCATCTGAGTGTCTACTTGCACATGTTGTTGCCCCACTCGGAATTCGTCGACGGCCAACGATTCTTGTTCGACCCGGTGAGGCTATTCCTTTCGGTCGACTTTATCACACCCACCTCAATGGGCCGCGTAAGTTGTTGACTGCGAGGAAGAGAGTTAGACCCATTCCTGCTCGTAGACTTGCATGGAGACGTGTATTAACATACATCGGGAGCGTCATTCTCACCGTAATTCATCTTCTTCTAGTTTACCTTCAGATCATTCATTATCTGGACATACACCACCAGACACCACCGATGTTGATATATCTACACCACCGAGATTTGTTCATCGATCACATGATAGGACTCCACGACGTAGTGAGGCATTTAGACATTGGAGGTCTGCACCATTATCTACCCCTTACCTACCAACTACATCAAAGTCATCCTTAGGTTCATCTTCTGAGAGGTCAGTGGATTCATCTTCACATTCTTCTGGATCGTCTCGCAAGAGATGTAGGTCCCCTACTGTTTCGGTACCATCACCTACTCATGATTCGAGGTCGATAGCCCCTAATCCTGCTGATTTTTTACCACCTCTCAAGAGGTTTAGAGATTCATACTCACCAGAGGATAGCGGAGAGGAGCATATGGAGGTGGATACTGATGATGCAGAGGCTGTTGCGGATGTAGGTATTAGTGATGGAGTTGTAGCTCACCCTGAGGATAGTATAGATATAGGAGTTGAGATTGCTGCTAGTGATGTTAAGGAGGATGATGAGGAGTTTGAGGCAGAGGCTAGTACAACAGACACGAGAGAGATCGCTGTAGATCCATTGGCTATTGGTGATAGTTTTGAGTCTTCTAGAAGAGGTATTCCTGATCTTGAGGATACCATTTATGATATAGTTCACTACATGTCAAAGGTTCGTATTGATAGGATTACTGAGATTGAGTCCACTTACGAGCAGCTGGAGGATAGGTAGTTAGTGGTAGTAAAGAGGAGAGAGTAGTTGGTTAGAGGATTGGGCGTTTTAAGATGAGTACCTAAAGGTTCGAGCATGTTGAGTATAGAGAGAGCGTGTTGACCGTCTTCGTGGGCACATGGCACTTTCGCCGGAAGGAGTTCATCATTTTCGTAGGGATATGATGATTACTCAGAGTGAGCTTACAGAGGTTGATGTGTTTGTTGAGAGGTGATTGGGTTTTTGCCCATAGCTAGTAGTACTATGATCATGTAGGACATTAGACTGATGGTTAGGTCTAGATGTTAGCAGTAGGAATAATCGTAAATCATGTACATATTTTGGATTGGTTGTAACCGAATTATGCTTTTATTTATGAAATGAAAAGCTTATTTTGATTCTCTCGCGTATTCATCTTTATTGTTATTTACTTGTTTGGCAAAACATGTTCTATTGTATTTTCCTATATATAACCCTTATTTACCATTTATATGGCTATATCTATTCGAAACTCATCGTGCATTATGTTTGTGATATAGTAGAACAATGACTTTATCACTCGCTCTGGTATGACCCCTGAAGGAATCGAAGAACTCGTTAACCGACGTGTGGAAGAAGCATTGGCTGCTTATGAGGAAGCCCGTGCTGCTAACGCTCTCGAGGCTGAGAATAAAAGCCAGAATGGCAGTGACGGCGATAATGGAAATGGTGGAAATGGTAATGATGGAAATGGAAATCCAAATGAGAATGGTAGAGGTGATAGACCTATTGCTAGAGAATGCACCTACCAGGATTTCATGAAGTGTCAACCACTCAACTTCAAGGGAACGAAAGGAGTTGTCGGGTTGATAAGGTGGTTTGAGAAGATGGAAACAGTGTTCTATATCAGCAATTGTCCAGAGAAATACAAGTCAAGTTATGCTACTTGCAAGTTGAACAATGCCTCAAGTTGGGGAAACTCTCATAAAGAGGACGATTGCGGCTGAGGCTATGCTTTTCCCATGTCATGGAGAGAGCTATGAAGTAATGACTTGAAGTTGTATGCCCAAAGAATGAGATTCAAAGATAGAATTTGAGCTTTACAATTTTTTGACTTGAAGCCCATGACTTGGCTGCTTATACTCAGAGTTTTCAGAGTTGAACTATGATGTGCACAAGATGGTCCCCGGGGAGGAGGATCGGGTTGAGGAAATTCATTGGCGGACTCCTCGTAACATCTAAGGAATGTATTCTTTATGTTGAACTACAAGGGACTGCAAGATGTTGTTCGAATTGCTAACAACTTAATGTACCAAAAGTTGAAAGGATATGCGGTGAAGAATGCTGAGAACAAACAAAGATTGGAGATCAATCAGAAAGACAACCGTGGACAGCAGCCACCATTCAAAAGATAGAATGTTAGAGGTCAAAATGTGGTGAGAGTCTACACGACTGGCAACAATGAGAAAAAACCATATAATGGACCATTGCCTCTCTGTAACAAGTGTAAGCTTCACCATGAAGGGCCTTGCACTGTGAGATGTGGGAAGTGTAACAAGGTTGGGCATTTGACCCAGGATTGTAAGGTCACAAATTCCACTACTTCTACCCAGAGAGGTCAAATAGTGAATCAGAGAGTTTTTACTTGTTTCGAGTGTGGAAGGCAAGGACACTTCAAGAGTGATTGCCCAAAGCTGAAGGATCAAACGTGGAAACCATGACTGGAAACAGAATGGTGTTGGTAGACGCAGAGGAAAAAGCTTTATGTGTTGGGTGGAGGAGACACTAACCCCGATTCTAATGTTGTCAAGGGTACGTTTCTTCTCAATAACCATTATGCTTCTATGATTTTTGATTCGGGTGCCGATAGAAGTTTTGTGTCGACTACTTTTAGTGCTTTGCTTGATATAACTTCTGATACCTTAGATGTTAGCTATGCTGTTGAATTAGCCAAAGGGAGAATTTCTAAAACTAATACCATACTTAGAGGCTATACGTTAGGATTATTAGGCCTCCCATTCAATATTGACCTAATGCCAGTAGAACTGGGTAGTTTTGACGTCATCATCGGTATGTATTAGTTAGCGAACCATCATGCGGTGATTGTTTGTGATGAGAAGATTGTGCGAATTCCCTTATGAGATGAAGTTTTGATAGTCAGGCTGATAGAGGAGGAAAAGGAGTGGTATTCAAAAATTGGCAGTTATCGTGCCTAGACTCAGAAGTATATGAGAAAGGGTGCTATTTTTTGCGCAAGTGACGAAGAAGGAAATCGAGGACAAGGCGGAGGGGAGAAGCAAACTGAGGAGTGTCGGACTGTACGGGGACTTTCAAGTACTTTCAAGAGGACTTTACTGGATTACGCAACTGCGACAAGTTGAATTTCAAATCGATTTGGTCCCTGGTGCTGCACCTGTGGCACGCGCCCCGTATAGATTAGCACCGTCGGAACTGCAAGAACTGTCTACTCAACTACAAGAACTTTCTGACAAGGGATTTATAAGACCAAGTTCCTCACCCTGGGGATCCCCCGGTCTTGTTTGTCAAAAAGAAGGATGGATCTTTTCGGATGTGTATCGATTATCGTGAGCTGAACAAGCTGACTGTGAAGAATCTATATACACTCCCGAGAATTAACGACTTATTTGATCAGTTGCAAGGATCAAGTGTCTACTCAAAGATCGACTTGAGGTCTGGTTATCACAAACTCAGAGTTCGTGAGGAAGACATTCCAAAGACAGTGTTTAGGACACGCTACGATCACTATGAGTTTCAAGTGATGCCATTTTGGGACTGGACCACGCACCAGCGGTATTCATGGATTGATGGAATCGGGTGTGAAAACCGTACTAGATAAATTGTAGAACTATTTTATAGATGACATTTTGATCTACTCCCGCACCTTATGAGGCACTTTATGGCCGAAAATGTCGATCACCTGTGTGTTGGGCCGAAGTTGGAGAAGCTCAACTGACTGGTCTGGAATTGATCCAAGAAACAACGAAAAAGATCGTCCTGATCAAGCAGAGAATTCAAGCTGCTCAGGATTGACAAAAGAGTTACGCTGATTTGAAGCGAAATCCCATGGAGTTTGAAGTTGGGGATAGGGTTATGCTCAAGGTCTCACCTTGGAAAGGGGTTGTACGATTCGGTAAGCGGGGTAAGTTGAACTTGAGATATGTCGGACCTTTCAAAGTGTTAGCCAAAGTTGAGAAAGTTGCCTACAGGCTATAACTTCCTCAAAAGTTGAGCATAGTTCACCATACTTTCCATGTGTCTAATCTAAAGAAATGTTACGCTGACGAACCATTAGTCATGCCGTTAGAAGGAATTCACGTTGACGATAAGCTCCAGTTTGTGGAAGAGCCCGTTGAAATCATGGAACGGGAGATCAAACGATTGAAGCGAAGCCGGATACCATTGGTTAAGGTTCGCTGGAACTCTAGGAGAGGTCCTGAGTTCACCTGGGAATGTGAAGATTCGTTCAAACAAAAATACCCACAGCTTTTCACAAGCCGGGCTTCGTCATCCACTACAAGGTCTTAAGCTTTGAGGACAAAGCTCTTTTAACGGGTAGAGACTGTAACATTTCTCAATTTCAGGTCATTTTACGACTCTATTATCCTTCACTATTTATTTTAGTCCGATGCGCGTTTACTTTTAAATTGACTATTTAAGCTAAATCGCGTAGACTAGAAATAATCATTTAACGTAAACGGTCACCAAATAAATTAGGGTTTACGTCAAGCAAGTGTTAAGTAATTATTAGGAAGATAATTATTAACTTTGCGTATTTTATTTTTATTGGTCACGTAAAAGGCTTACGTTCCGCAATAAAATACATTTAGACACACCTCAGAAATACCTAGACTTACCTAGATTCAAACCAATGCCCACTTTTTAATCTTTAAACACGAAGTTTATTCAAATTCTTGTGTTAATAACCCATTTTGGCCGAATATGGATAAGCAAGACCCATAAACAATTCGTCCCACATGTTTAAACATCTAGCAAATCTTCTTTTATCTCCTAAGTACATGTACAATCAAAGTCTAATTAAAACATGTACTTAATGTCCCTAGTTAACCTAATACACATTGGGTAATAACCTCTTTGGATCCTTTCTTGCCGCTTGATACTCGCGGCCACAAACAACATATATACAACCAAAGATTTTCATAATCTTAGTAAATCATGTACAACTATCTTGTAATTAAGGATTTATACTATGTGGTTTAATAGGAAAACCATTTGAGCTAACTAGAAACCTCAAAACCACTATATAGGGCACGACTTGGCTTTGGATTAGGACTAAGTGAGCTAACTAGCTCATAAGCCTATATATACCCATATACACTTAGACACTTAACATTTTCTTACAACTCTTAAACCATACAAACACTCTCTCAAACAAACCACCCTTGTTTGCTTTCTCTTGGTTTTGAATTCCTCACAGCCAAGACACTATCCACATAAATTCGACATCATTAATACTCAAGAGGCTAGGGATTATCCATTTGAGGGTTTGAAAGCAAGAAGGTTTCGGGTTAAGCTAGGATTTGGGTTATACGATTCGAGTTTTCACACGACTACACGACACACGCGTTCAAGAAGCTAGGACCCTTGTAAGTGTCATAGCCTACATTCATATTCAAGTTTCATGTTTGCTTCATGTGTCATAAGGCACGGTTATTATGTGTTAACAAGCTAAACATGGGTCGTGCCTAGCATGACGCAACCCATGTCCACGTCATACAATATACAACATATGTAAACTTGTGTAGTGAACCAAAAGCCATAAGGCACGTAACAAATATCTTGTGTATAAGCATGGATGTTTAAATATGGCATGCACACGTAGAATATTTAACCGAGAGGTTTGATAACTCGTTTGGAAACGAAAACACTTTCATGTCACATATCATAATACTTAACAACTCGTCTTGCTCAATAAAGGATGTGTACACTGTAGTATATGCGAACTAGGGTTGTTTGGGATATGTCGAAATAAGTTAGCAGAAGTTAGTACTGCTAGCAGAGTTAGTACTGCTAGCATAAGTTAGTACTGCTAGCAGAGTTAGTATTGCTAGCATATTGTTAATACTGCTAGTGTATTAATAATATTGTTTTTGACATTCCTGAACTTAAGAGACTATTTGGAACTCATAAGAAACTAAAATGTATTTTTTGTAAAATAGAGGGACTAAACGTATCAATATGGAGTGTAAA
>BQNB010006178.1:53800-75003 GCA_026074375.1 Tanacetum coccineum | reverse complement strand
CAAGTTCAGAAGTCAATGTTTCATTAACTACTTTATTTTGCTTATTAGCTAAAATACTTTGGACATCCTGTTCATGCATATCATTGATAATCATCCTCAATGCATCATTTTGTACAGAAGATAGATTACTTTGTACAACTTGCTCTTTGTTGTCCTCCACATACTGATCATACGGAATAATATTACTATCACTCGTATATTCAGTATTAGAGTTAACAACGTATTTTAGTTGTTTATCGTTTTGCATCTCGTGTACTTCATGATGCTCATCCACACTATCTGAAAAGTTATCATGATCTTGTACCTCAGATGGAATTCGTGTCATGTGATGGCCCGACTTCTTCGTAGATTGGATCTTCAGAGAAAAGATTTACCATGAACATGTTCAGCGTAGTAGGAGCCTCATCAACATCAGAGTCGAATGCATCACATTGATCAGCTTCAAAGACATGATCCACATTGAGCGCCAAATCTTGCTCGGGGGGATCATCCACATCATCATCAAAATTGGTGACCTGTTCTCCTGCAAGAAATAACAATTTCTCTTCATCTAGTACTGCTCCATTCTCCTGAGCTTGCATAAGCAGCATCTTGTCCTTAAAGTAGTCTGAATCCTGAGGTCGCTTTGGCTGAGGACATTGTCGTGCTATGTGCCCAATGCCATTGCAATTATAGCACCAAATGGGTTTAGCTTGACCAGGATTCATGTTGCCAACTCTGTTCTGACCTCCCGCATTTCAAGTTCCGATAAATCATCTTGCATTGTTCCTATGAAATGGTCTTCCTTGATTATTCGCATTGTATCTGCCACGAACATCCTGAACAACAACTTTGCCGTCTTGAACTGTAGCTTTGTTCCTTACATTAGAAGAAGTTTTGAGTTGATTGTTTGTTTGAGGAAGATGTGCTTTGTATGATTGAGTGAGGAGGGCAATTGTGTTAGTTAGGCTTTCAATCAAGTTATCAGATGAAGTAAGTCCTGAGTCCAGTTGTAAGTTATCAGAAAGCGATGGTTGATGTGAAGATTGTGAAGAACCGGATGATTGTGTTGGATACTGCTAAATTGAGGCATTAGACACTAATGCTAGAGGATCATTAGTTGGTTGAGTGAACCTTTCCAACATCATTTTGTTCTCATTCGCATGTACCTTATGTTGCTTCAAGTAGGCATACAACTGATCAAAGTTAGATTCTCTCAATCCTCTGTTTAGTTTGACTTCAGTTACGAATCTACTCCATTCAGTTAACATATTATTCACAAATTTGGAGTTAAGTTGCATTTTGGGCATGGCCATCTTAATGTTTCTCATGTTGTTAATGAGCTTTGTAAACCTGACATAGTATACATGAATGGTTTCTCCTTTGATCTGACAAAATTGTTCAAATTCATCGTATAAATGAGATTCCCTATCATCCTTTGTTAACTCAGAGCCTTACAGAAGCGTCTTCACATTTTCCCAAATGTCTTTGGCATCAGTATAGTGGTTGATGAGTGCATAAATGTCTTTTGGGATTCCTTGAAGTAAGATATTCGTAGCACGAATGTCAGCCTTATACCTTTCCTTTTCTTCTTGTATAAGGTCTGTAAAGACTCTAACCCGTTCTGGACCTAGCTAAGGTGCACCTTCAGCACTTCTATTGATGATTTCTATGACCGTTCCCATCTGAAATGGACCTTTATTAATTGACTTCATTATGTTCTCTCCATTGTCCTTTCTCGGACAATGACGAATTCGTTGTTGCCAAGACTCATAATCTGTCATATTTCAATATTGTTCTCTCCATTATCTTTTCCCAGACACATTCAGAGAAATTGGCATACTAAATATCTTCCGACATATTAGACATCTTGATTTATTATGAAATGATATGATTTGATCGATAAATGATTAATGAGTGTATGTTAAAAGTGATTTTGTGTTTTATTGGTTTTGTGTTTTAGCGTAGTTAAGTCCAAGTTTGAAAAATTCCAAGTGGAAAAAACTGTAGCTCAAACCGCTGCCTAGGCCTACAAACCGCCACGAGGAATAATTATAAAACACTGTTGTCCAAACCACTGTCAGTGGCAAACCGCCGCAGTTGATCAAACCGTTGCGATATAGCAAACCACCGTGATTATATCAAACCACCGCGGAGTTTTCAAATGGCCAAAGTTTCTTTTAGGTAAACCGCTATATAAAATTCAAACCGCTGTCAACCTGTTCAAACCGCTGCCTATTAAAAAGAGCAAACCGCCGCCTATTAAAAAGAGCAATCCGCCACCTATTAAAATGAGCAAACGGCCGCCTATTAAAAGGATCAAACCGCCGCCTATAGAAATAAGCAAACCGCCGCCTATATAAATAAGCAAACCGCCGCCTATAAAAATAAGCAAACCGCCACCTAAGCAAACCGCCATCACTATATGGCCGACAAGATGGCTGATAAAAAGTAACTTTTACTTTTTATCAAACAGCCGCCTAGAAATTCTGCCAAACCTCTACGAAGAACAACGAACCTTATCACTTAAAACCACCTATAAATCACCTTTTTGAATGTTTTTGCTTGATTTCTTTTGCACAACTCAGTACTACAAGGCTATAGCAACTAGTAACACCCAAACTTTAACATAACAAACATTAAAATCTGGAGAAAATCAAAAAACGAGCTACAAACCTTCAAAAGTATACTTTTTGATCTAAATCAAGCAAGAAATCGCACATACACACGATCTAATCATCCCATGTGCTCTGATACCAATTGTGGTATATCATATATCATAACACAGTGATGATTCTTGGGATTAGCCAATTTCTAGAGAGAGAAACGCATAGAGAGAGTTTCTAGAGAGAGGTTTTGTATGTGTAAAAGGAAAATGAAAAATGACTAGCCACCTCTTCTAAAGTTAGAAGAGGTATTTATAGTTCTTACAAAACATCGGGTATTTGTACCCGGTCAATTACCGAAAGTCATACGATTAACTATTATCTACGAGCTATAATAAACAGTAAAAATACACGGGGTGACCAAGACTTTTTCTTATATCTAACAATTGATTTGTGAAGATGTTTTTGACGAAAAACCTTTTTATAAGTTAAGTTCAAAAAAATCAAAGATCGTAATCATTACCATTGCTTAGGCATTATATGAAACTATTCGAGTAGTCATACTCCTTTATTATTGAAATCATCATCAATCATATCTCATCTGAAAAAGTCATTAAGATTTGTCTTAAAACTCGCGATTATACGAACATAATCAAATCTCTGTGGACGACCTGGTCTTACCTGAAATATTATATTACATACGTGGGTTATACTTTACCCGTGTGTTTCCATTTAATAATCAGTAATTCTAGTCTTATAAATTTAAAGCTTTTGAAACACATCAAAGTTTTTGGCGCCGTTGTCGGGGATTTTAAACTGTTCTATAATCATCTCTTGTTATTTTTTTTAAAACAAAATTAATCACTTTTTCCTCCTAAAAATCAATCTGCTTGCTTGCTGTAACTCTCGTAGCAGAAAGTGCACTACACTTTCTGTAGTCAAACGTTTTTTCCTAAAAATGTTCTCTAAATCATCCAACAGTTCACCTTGGATGCATACACGTGCTTCCAACACCGAACTTGTCGAACCATTATCTGAACCTAAACATACCCTGAATTGTAGACTTCGTCGACGACACAGGAGAGTCCCATTCGAACGACGGGACGAACGACCCGCACAACCAAGAATTGTCTACTTACCCATTCTTAACATCAACTATTTTCGTCACTTTCTTGATATTCTTGAAAATTACAACCCAATAGATGATGAACCCATGTGGGTTGCCGACCGTGTTGTCACTCTGACTCCCAGTTCTGCAATCACCATTCCTAAAACCGTAAACGAATTCACCATTAAAGGTGACCACTTGACCCTCGTCAAAGGAATCTAATTTGATGATAGAATTGAAAGTGATCCGCACAAACACATTCATGAATTTCTTGGAATATGTGATATGTTTAAATACAGAGACACCAAAAATGAAGCCGTCCGCTTAATGATGTTACCCCTATCACTCACGGGTGAAGCAAAAACTTGGCTTGACGAACTTAACAAAGGAACCATCAAAACGTGAGATGAACTTCGCACCGCCTTTATTAGCCAATTCTTTCCCCCATCTCTTTTCGATCAACTCCTCAGAGAAATCTAAGCCTTTTCCCAACATGAAAATGAAACCTTAACCGATGGTTGGCTCCGTATGAAAGAAATGCTCAAAAATTACCATGGTCACAATCTTACCAAAGGCAATATCATAAAAATCTTTTATCACGGCCTCAACGAAATAACCCAAGAAGCTCTTAATTCCGCAGCTGGTGGTATTTTCCTCTACAAAACACCAAACCAAGCTTATCAACTCCTCGAAGACAAAGTCTTACTCAAGCTCGATTGGGCTAAAAACCAAAAAACAAAATTATCTCTAAAGAAAACTGTAGCTTTCGCCGATGAAGGTAGCAGTAACTCTGATACTGACAAAATTATGGCACGAATGGATGCCATGACCATGAAAATGGACGCTCAGTACAAAGAAATGCAATCCCGTTCAAATCACTCGATACCTGAATATGACGAAGATGACAAACCTATGTCTCCTGAAGCAGAAGCAAAATTCATGCAAACCTTCTAACGTACTCGTTTTTACAATGATTACCGCGACCGTGACTCAAATCGCGATAATTGGCGTTCAAGCGAAAGAAACGATTATAATCGAGACAACTATCGATTAAACTCAGATGATAAACCCGACCTTCAAAGATAATTAAGCGAATTCATAAAAGCTCAACAATCGACCAATTCTTTTGTCAAAGATACGTTTATGGATCTTAAAACCAAACTCAAAACAACAACCAAAAATCATCAATTCCAAGTTTCTAGATTAGATCTTCTCGAAGATAGAGGATTGTGTAGCAGCAGATACAGGACACGAAACATAAAACAAGTTAATCCTGCAAATATAGATGAAGCCCAGCTCAAGAACCAAACGAACCAGCAGCATCACAAATACCAGCAGATACAATGTAACCAGCAGCAACAATACAAGCAGCAGAAACCGTAGAAGCAACATCCAAAACAGCAGCTTCCAGTCTTTGCAGCAACATAAGTAGATTTGATAAGCCTTTACCAAGTAGCTACTCACTCTTGGGCTAGTTGATACTTTGGTGAAAACAAACACCCTGGTGTAACAAAAACCAGTCCAATTTCTCAGAACGTGAATCAAGGGTGAATTGGAATACCCTAACAGTTTTTGGCAAACCGTCACAGCCATACAACGGATTTGACATGTCTTTACCTGTAGCCGTTTGCTCAGGACTAGCCAACTCTTCATACACAGAGTAATATGGTGAGTCGATAACCATACAATTTTTAGTAAATTGTCAACTATCAACGGATTTGAGAAAGTCTTTACCAAGAGCCGTACCCTCTTGGACTAGCCATTTTTCATCCCAACAGGAACATGGAAAATGAATACCATCCAGTTTTTGGTAACCTGGCAACCATCAACGGATTTGAGTTACACACCAAAGCCGTTTGCAATGGTGAGCCAGACTCTTTCTTGGCTGTTAGCCATGGTGAGCTGAAAACCATTTGTCGTGCAGTGCAAGCACTAACACCAAAGTTATACAACACCATATCTTTACAACACTATACTATTACAAGGATGTATCTAAATCTAAGGATGTTAAATGCTATTTTGTCAAAAGAAACTAATATATAAAACTATCTAAGAGTACATATGTTTTTTTTTTAAACAAACTAACTAAACTATTGAAGTAACTACAAACACTAACTCAGAAACAACTTACATAGGAGCAGATGCAATACACTCATATGCTTGCCTTAAGCCAGCCTGGACCGTCTGAATGATATTCCCAGCAACAACAACATCCCGACAATACGAGGGTGGAACTGTGAGCCTGTGGCGTAACATACGTTCAAGCAGTGTTGCCCGGATAGGATAGAACTTGTCCACAAACATATACACAGTCTTCCCATTCGTCAAATCCAGGACATGAACAGAACTCTTAGGATACAACTTCCAGCTACTCACAATCCATTCATCTTGTGTACGCCAAAAGTCTTCCACATCATCAGAATGAAGTGACTGACACAACATATTCACATCCCTCCAGAGTTCTAAACCAACATCTACTTCTGGGTTTAACCGAAAGTACCTATTCATCCGTCGACGCAAAAGAAGGAGATCCTCACGATAAACATGAGGTAGCAACTGTTTCAAGTAGGTAAAGTACTTTCGCCGCCTGTTCTCCTGATAATAAACAAAATAATAATTGTTACCAAGCGGACATCTCACAATCTCCCAATCTTTAAATGCACCATATGGAAGAGGGGGAATATAATTCTCCATGTCATCATCACTCTCACTCTCAGAACTGAAAAAGTCCTCAACAGGTTTATCCCATAGGAAGTCATCACTTCTCACCCCAAGATGTTTACGACGAGACCGAGGAGGAGAAGAGGCAAACTCAGAAACGGTTTCAACCTTAACCCGTGGATCAACAATTTCATCATCAGGTAGCTTGTCCACTAACACAACACCATCACCAGAAATAGACTTACCCCTAAAGATAATCTCAGCAAGCACTTCGTCATCCGAGTCAGGGTCAGCAACAACTCGTGACATACCAATCTGCTCTTCCTCATCACTTTCAAGGAAAAACTCATTAATACCCCCTGATGTGGATTCAAACAGGACAGCAATTGGTATTTGAGCAGTAGATACATAGGACGGTGAAGGTCCACCTGCGATGGATGAGAGGAAAGGTGAAGGATCAGCAGCAGAATCTGCAAACGGTGAAACTCCAATCTTACGGCGGGAACCAGCAGAATCCATAGCTGCTGTAGTGGTGACAGTAGAGTCAGTAGCTGGAGCACCAAATGCACCACCAGCAGTATCAGAGCCAGTCATAGGAGTAGCTGAACCAGCGCTGCAACCAGCAGCGATTAGAAAAACTACGCACCAGCAGAATCAAGGATCATCAGCAGGATAGAGTGTAGCTGCAGGAACACTAGTGGCTTTGTGAAGAATCTCGTTCAACCCTTTGTCTCTTAGAAGGAGGCTAAGTAATGGCAGGCTTGGGTCGAAAAAGGTTGTACTGAGCACTCAACAAGCGATCCTTTTCAAGGCGTTTGCAAATATACTCATACTCTTCAATCAACTGTTGTTTATTCATAGCCTTGACGTCTTTCATCGTTTATGGTTCAATTATGAATGAACACCCTATTGATTCTTAACCAAGTTGCGCATCATCTGTGTGACCTCTGATTTCTTTCATGGCTTACCCTTGTAGTGCTTCGATAAACGTAAATATACCAAGGCTCGCTTCTTCTTTTTCCTGAACAGACAATTCTGGCGCTCGATTAGTTCCCTCGTTTACATCGTCCAAATCTCTCTTGCCAATGCAGATTAGATACCAACTTGCATCATCCAACGGTTCAACTAGTTCATGTTTCTGTCACATTCGAATATGAGGATGTCTAATTCCTTTGGTGCTCATTCAGAAACTATTGTGGCAGTCATCCTGAGCCAAATCCTCAGCCCGTAACCGTTGAACCAACCGCTCACTAGCCTGTTCTTCTTCGAAGCGTTTCCTGGCTTGTGCATCCTCTGCAAGAAGCTCAGTAGGTATATCCAAATCAGGCATAGGAACCTTTCCCTTATCAGCAGCAACAGAAGGACCAGCAGGTTCAGGGACTGCTGTGTGAGGAAGAACACCAACAGAAAGATTAGCTTGAAACCTGCTCAAAGGCTGAGTGGAAAACTCTGTCCTGGCACGTCGATAAGCAGACCGCTTACGCCTTAGAGGAACCCCCTCCTCTTCTCGTTCCTCTACATCCTCAGAAGGAACAGCAGGTTGATCATGACCTAGAGCTGTAGATGCCATACGGGATAATCCATCGAGGTCAATATCATCCTTGATTCCACATCCCTTTCGCTTGCTGTATCATCGACCACCAACCGTGTTTCCCTCACACTATTTAACCGTTTTCGCACTTCTTGCCTCGAGAGAAAGAGTCAAAATTGCACCCCCTATAATTTTCTTCGACTTTCCAGTCAGTATTCAAGGAGTCAAATACTGTCCCATACACTGTCAGCTTTAGAGATAAACCAGTTAGTAGAGCAGGGTCCTCTGCCCTACCAGCAGCATCGGCTGTTGGTGTAGGAGCATCATCGGGCCGAACAGGTGACTCCACATGGAATCCACCATGAGTGGTGTCATCTTCCATGGAAATGATATTATCAAGGTCCTCAGGCTCAAGATAGTTGTCAGGCCTAGGTTGGGGACCAAAGATAATGGGTTCCACAAAGTCAGGGTCAACATAACCATGGGGTCTGGGCTGTGGGCCAAAAATAATTGGTTCAATAACATCAGGGTCCACATACCCAGCTGGTCTAGGTTCAGGGCCAAACACTAATGGCTCCTCAAAAATAAAGGTCTGAGCTGGCGGGGTAGGTGGAGACTCAGGCTCAGGAGTAGGATCCCTAATGGGAGAATGTACAGGAACATAAGGCCATGGTCTCCAGTCAGTAACAGGTGAGACAGGGTTAGGGACAACCCATTCTGTCTCAGGAATGGTAGGTGAAGGAGAGGGTGGTCTCGCAGGATTACAAGGCTGCCTCTCCCTGTGGTAGGTTCCTCAAAAGGGGAAACCGGAGGAGTTTTAGGTTACAAGTGTGCCTCAGCTGCCATACAGTAGCTTCATTGGTTTAGAGCAGCATTATCCTCAATGAAGCATCATCACCACCAGCAGCATCATTGCCAGCAGCAGCAATGGCAAGCATGACCTTGTTATTCATATTATCAATTTTAGCCTGTTCATTCAATTTTTTAGTATATTTTAGCATGTTGGTGGTGTTGCCTAGGTCTGCAGTCAAGATTCTAATTTTCTCTTCTAAAGCTAACTGATTATGTTGGTACCAAGACTTCTGTTGTTCTAAGTTTTGAAGTGAACTTTTGTATGCTTGTACTTGGATAAAACACTCTTTATATTGCACTTCTAGATTATCAAAATCCTTTTTAAGTTCTGTATAAATATAATTACAACCAAAAGGACAAGATTGTACTGAGGGGAATAACCCCATATGTGCAAATTGAGTTCAGCATCAGTAGCATCACTAGAAGTAAAGAATCCACCATTCAGCAACAACACCAGCAGCAACAGAAACACCATCCAGAAACATTACCAGTAGCAACAAAACACACCCATCAGCAATAGATACCATCAGTACTAACTCCATCAGCAGCATCAACAGCAGGAATAACAGCATCATCCCCATATCCTGCAATCTCCCATAGACTTCAGAAGCACCTTTCTCCATATCTTCACTTTCGTGGTTGACCAATTGAGCATTGAATCAACTGACACCAAAGCCTTTGGTTCTGTGACTTTATCAGTTCATTTGATTCTTAAATGATAGAATACCTTGTCTTTGTATCCACCTTCTTCCTTTACATCTCTTGCAAATTCCAACTCTGAACATTGATAGCACTCTGACCTTCTTTTATCAAAAATAATAAACAAACCTATGGCTAGCTTCTTTGTTATTAACTGATTTTCTCTACCAGCCTTCTTTTCAAATCTTATTGATGCGAAACATAAAGCATTGCTTCTGCCATTTGATGTCAAGTTATTCCAAATCCAACT
Source organism: Tanacetum coccineum (assembly GCA_026074375.1). Classification (NCBI taxonomy): domain Eukaryota; kingdom Viridiplantae; phylum Streptophyta; class Magnoliopsida; order Asterales; family Asteraceae; genus Tanacetum; species Tanacetum coccineum. Next base: position 65,317 of record BQNB010006178.1, on the reverse strand, counting down.
TTCTCAATTTGGTCAATGTCTTAATATTTGATTATGTTGTTGTGGCTCACTTTCAGCACACAAAGAGTGCAAGAACATTTTCAAGTACATTGCCTGAAGCATTAGCAGAGGAAGAAGTAGTGGTATAGCTAACAGAAGAAGGTTGACCTTTGGAATCAGCAGTTGACCACTTGGAATTTGTGCTAGCAGCACTAATGAAAGCTGAGTGTGAAGGAGCAGCAGGAACTCTTGAATCATAGCTAGAACCACCCTTCAAACAATCTCAAGGTCCTAAGCTTGTTATACAAATTCATCAAAAGCTTAAGAAATCTAGTCCACCCTTTGTTTTTATGGGTGATTGCACCTGTGTCAATGAAGGTATGGTAGAGCTCTAAGAAACTTCATGTTGCTGTCTTCATTATACTGGTATTGCTTGCTTTTGATTTAAGTAGACTTAGCACCATTCTGAAAAACTATATATCCTTGTGCAAACCTCGGATTCAGATATCTTAAAGTCTGCAAACTCCTGCTTGAGCATTGACTTCCTCATTTTCTTTGACTCTTCATTCCCTTCAAATTTGGCTTTTACTGCCAACCAGATATCCTTAACATCATCAAGATGTACGCTTAAATACGTTTTTGAACGTTTTAAAATGTTTTATCCGTTTTTATACGTTCTTGTACTTTTTATAAGAATGTATAAAAGCGTATGAAGACGTATAAAATCGTACAAAATGTACAAAACCGAATGCAACGCAGGAAAACAAAGAAAAACGGAGGAAAACGGAGTCGTACAACTATGGACGAAAACGTACAAAAACGAATCGTAACATTTAAAAACGGACGAAAACGTTCAAAACGTTCAAAAAAAGCTTGGAAACGTAAGAAAACAAACGAAAACTGTCGAAAACGTACGAAAACTGATGAAATTAGTCGAAAAGGTTCCATAACAGTCGAAAACGATCGAAAACAGACGCAAAGGTTCGAAAACGGTCAAAATCGGTGGAAAACGGTCAAAATCAGTCAAAAAGGGTCGAAAACGGTCGAAATAACGAAAACGGTCGAAAACGATCAAAAACGGTCGAAATCGGTAAAAAACGGTCAAAAATTGGTCGAAAACGGTGGAAATCGGTCGAAAACAGTGGAAATCAAACGGTGGAAATCGGTGGAAAACAGTCAAAATCAGTCGAAATCGATCGAAATCAGACGGAAACGGTCGAAATGAACGATAGAAAACAGTCAAAATCGGTCAAAAACGGTGACCAAGTGGATGCTAAGCAAAGGTCAAGGAAGAACAATGGGAAGCTATTACATGTTGCTATATGCTTTGGCAGAGGATGGAAGAATCGATGAAGCCTTAGGCTCAAGTATTCTTTTGGAATGAAAGGTAAAGAAAAGAAAGCAAATTAAAGAAAAGGACGGGAGAGGGTGTATGGCGAGTGTTTTTCCTCATGTTCTTTAGTGAGAATGAAAAGGGAGTAAATACAATCTATTAAGAAAAAACAATTTTTTTAAATCAAAAGATCAGTCTTCAACCTCTTTTGTAATCAAGCTACATGTATAAACAACTAAATCAAAAAAAAATTCTTCCAAACCCAACAACTATTTGCAGAGACAACATCAAAAAAGGGTAGATCATCAAGCAATAATCATCTCATCATACATCTAATTTAAACTTACAAAAATTACAACAAGAACACCTAAACTCAACTTCATGAGTTGACTGAAGATAAATTCTGCCATGGAATTAATTTTGAAGATTGATATGATTTTTGCAATGAATAAAGAGATTTGTACAAATTAAAGGCAATTAAATAAAGGGTATATTTTGTGTAAAAATGAGGTTGTTATGATTTTGGCCATGAAAGTAAAAAGGAGATCTTATTCAATTTGGGGATGGATATGATTGTGTCAATGGAGTGTGCAGAGATTGTTCATCAAATTTCACATGTATATTCGATTTGGATAGAATGAATAAATTTTATTATGAAAGAGATCTAGAAAAAAAATTATTATGGAAGAAATCTAGAAAAAATTGTGAGGATAATAAAATGTTTTTGTTATGATCTTTGTTCCTTCCCTTTTCACTCCATATATGGGCGGGTGTAAATATACTCTCACTTTACCTCACTTCTCTTTGTCAAAAAAAACTTGAGAACGTGCTTACTTTTTTGTTCCTTTCCTTTTCTTCCACTTCCTTTCCAAAAGGAAACTTGTAAGTTATTTTCAGATATTCTTTGAGATGTTTGAGGTATTTCACCTTTCCTTATTTCAGTGCGAGTCTGTATCCTTTATCTAGTACCAAATGCCGTCCATTGGTTATTAGTTACTACGCTATGATTTTTTGCAGAGGTAGCCAAATGGGTAGTTTGGCAACTGTTAACATTTTATTGTACCTTTTCTGTAGATATTTAATAAAGAATGTTTTAATCATGATTACAAAACGATGTTATATTACAAAACGCTATTATTTACATATAACTAATGTGTTACTTACAAAACTACTGTATGTTACTAAACGCTAGTATTATTTACATACAACTAAATAACTAATGTATGATTACAAAACGCTATTATATAACGAAATGACTAATGTGTTATTTACATATAACTAAATAAATGGTGGTTTCAAACGTTTGATCCGTTCTGCTTTTAGATACCTTTTCAATTGACCCATATGAGACTAAACACTTGTCCACGCTATACTATTTTGTTATATATTCATCTCACACTCGTTAATTTGCTATTAGGTTTTTGCTGATATGGAAGAGCTTGGGAACCGGCCAACCGTTTCAATTGTTAATATGGTGGGAGATGTATTTCAGAAGTTGGGTATGTTGGACAAGTATGAGAAGTTGAAGAAGAAATACCCGCCACCAAACTGGGAGTATAGGTACATAAAAGGAAAACGCGTCAAAATCCGATCACAGAATCTTAAAGGACCTTATTATGCTAACAAAGAGGTCGATCAGTCAAGCAATGAAACCAACAGTGATGAGGAATCCAATGCAGATGAAACTGAGGCCTGTGAAGTGGATGAAGCTGGTGAATCTTTGATATCTTCTTCATTACCATGATAGTAAGGAATGTATGTGTATGATTAGGATTTCTTAATTATTTTTCAGCACTTGTTACGTATTTTTTTTTTACTAAGAACACAAGTATTTAACATGATCCTGATAACGCGATAAATCTGATCATTTAAATACATTGTATATGTGAATGTGAATGTGATCGTGTCTGTTATGACCTGATATCTAATTTGCTGAAGTACCTTCACTTGCATAATGGAGCTTTTCTGCAGAATATGTAGACTTTTCGGCTGAAATCATATCAAGGGCTTCATTTTTAAACATGCGTATCGGGTACTTAAGTGATTCTGTATTAGTGATTTTTCTCTATACCGGAATACATTGATTTAAGCCTCATGGTGCCGATGCCAGAATATAAGAGTTTTGCATCACTCGAAAAGATGGCATATAACTTGTGAGATTCATAGTGTATTTTTTAGAGCAAAGGGTAAAAACGAGTATGATTGACTTGTCAACGTATTATTGAAGAATATCTGTTAAACAAGATTCTCTAAATGTGTCATAGTGGTACATATTAGACGTAAATTTTAAGTTGAGTTGACGGTAATAGGCTGTTCTTAAGTGTTTTGAAACCGTTCGACACGGGGGTCACCGGTTATGAACCGTGTTTCGGCCGAAAAAAAAAGGAGGTCATATTAACACCGGGTTTATATTTCGAAACCGGTTTGACCCGCCGCGGTTTTTGGCACGGGTTTGGAGTGACCCGGGTCAACCCGGGTCATGAGACCCGGCCGGGTTTCGGTTTTTTCGTATTTTTTTTATAAATAAAACATGTTAATTGTATATATTTGCGACGTAATTTTAATTTTACATGTTATATTTGTTAATAAATAGTGTTTAGGCTTAATATATGGAATATTTCATGATTTATATACATACTTTCTTTCTAATTATTGAAAATATATTTATATATATATATTTTATAAAACCGGGTTGACCCGGCGGTCCAACCGGTTGAACCGGTAACCCGGTGACCCGGTGACTCGACCGGGTCGATTCAAAACCCGGTTTTCAAAACATTGGTAATAGGTTTGCATCACTTAAATTGCCATTAGAGTTGAGTTGACGGTAATAGGTTTGCATCACTTAAATTGCCATTATGGATAAAGTTACGGGTGACTATCCTGGTTCACTTTAACCCCTCTTATTTACAAGACAATTTTTTATTGTTTGTTTCCGTATTTTTTGTTTTTTATCAGTACTTTTTATGTTATCAAAGTTTATATTTATGTTGTTCTGTACGTTCATTTTTGTAGTTTTATTATAATAAAAAATTATAAAATTAAAATAAAATAAATAAGGGGTACTAGAAACATTTTAAGGGTATGAATAACTTATCCCTTACCATATATGAATGTTAATTGATATTAATATGTTTTTCTTTCATTTAAAAGTTTAATATTGTTAAAACATAGTGATAATTTTATTTTAAAAAATAAGCATGTTAATTTAACACTATATAACCGATGTTCTCATGACACAAAATTCCTCTTATAAAATATTCATACAAATCCTCCTACACACATGATCCTGACAAGTGGCGGAATAGACAGTTTGGATTTAGAGAGATAATAAGTGGAAAAAATGTATATTATATGATTGTGTGTGTAAGAAGATAAGTAGGAATATTATTTTATTAGATCAATCCATACTCTTTTATGAATGGGTATTTATGAGGTTTTAGGTTTATTGACACATTTTAGGCAAGTTTTGAAGTTTTCAGACCACTTAATTATATTTATTTTCCAGTAAATTTGTAAAGAAAATATTTCATTTTGGAGTACAACTCACAACAACCTGCTACTATAAACATGATTTATATCCACAACATAGGGTTTTGTTAATATGTGCCCACTTGGCACATGTTAAAGTGGATATAAAAGGAATGTTCATGTTAATTAAGTCATAAAATGCATATAATTAAAGTATTTTTTAGCTATAATGAATATTTATTAAATGCGTTTTTTGATATAAAAAGAAAACATATATTCATTTAATGCACGTTATCATGTGCCCAGTGGACACATATTAGCAAAACCCATCTAGAGAATAAACCATCGATACAGATTTTATTACGAGTATATGTTAATGAGACAGTTGTTGCATGTATTGTGGGGCAATTGCATGCATGATATTGATCTTCTAATGATTGTGGTTGGTTTAGAATGGTTTGACTTTCTATTTTCATTTGTGAGTTTTATCGTTTGACTTTTTAAGTCCGTCGTGAAATCAATGTCGTCTTAAGTTATGTCTTTTCCATTGTTACTATGGGGGGACTTTTTAATTTAATCCAAACCTTTATTTGTTTTAAGTTTTGTTTTGCTACAAGCTATGGAAGCTTCGAGTAACATAATTTTTCATGTTTAAAATGATTGTATTCACGTGTATAATTATGGAATATATAAGTTCACTAAATGTATATACTTTGTATTCATAGAATGTTTAAGGGGTGTTTGGGATTGCTTATTGAAAATAGATTATTCGTTTTGAAAATGAATAATCAGATAATCAGCTGTTACAAAACGTAGGGGTGGCAATTTCTGACCTAACACGAAACCCGACCTGAAACCGACACGAAAATTAACAGGTTCGGGTAGAATCTAAATATATTTGGGTTAGGTTTGGGTCGACATATCTAACCCATTTATTAAACAGGTCAGGTTCGGGTTGAGAATAAATTAATCAGGTCGACCCACCAACCTGTTTAAGATTTTTTCTTAAATTTAAAATTATGTATATTTTATTATATTGGTTGAATAGGTTAAACGGGTCGACCCACAAACCTATTTAACATGCTTAATCCGTGTAATGTGCCAAGTTTTATATATAAAATGGGTTAAATTGGTCAACCCGAAACCCGTTTAACCTATTTAACCCGTTGTATCTATAGTGAACGGATCAGTCTCGGCGCATACCCAAGGTTGAGAGAGATCATCATCTTCGACACTGGACTTTTTTCTTCGTGATTTAGACTTCCAGTGCCCACCTTCACTATCTTCGCTCTCAGAGTGATTTTCCGTATACCTTGAGCTTTCCTGACGGCTATCGGAGTGCGCGGATGTACTCCGTCCTCTGCTTCCGAGTCTCTTGAACACGGTGCTTTCTCTCCTTTCCTTGCTCTTGTATTCATGCCGTGGCGATCTTGACCTTTCACGCCTCAACCTAGTGAAGACACTAGGATTGCGGCGCGGGCTGCGAGAGCGTCTCTGTCTTCTTGGCGATATTGTCCTAGACTCAGAATACGCTGATTCCTGCGCCCTAGTGCTCTTCTTCCGGGCATCGCCAAAGTCAAGCCTTGCTTTTACTTCCTCCAGCTTTTCTTTCTTCCTCTTCTTATACTCATACTTATCTGCCATAATTGGTAGTAGTTTCTCATAGTGCTTTTCGCAGAACTCTTCGAGATCTACAACGGATGTAGTTCTCACGGAGTCCTAGAGGGTTTGTTTGTTCTTCCCTGTCGTATTCCGCACATCAGACTTGGGATGGCTAGGGGTAGGTTGTTCGTGATTGCTCATGGTGAGTATTTTCAAGGAACGCAGTTATATCGGTCCCACGGATGGCGCCAACTTGTTAGTACAAAAACCGTGTAGGGGGTGAAGAAGTAGAATTTGATGTTGATCTTGTACTAATCCAAGTAATGAGATGGTAATCTGCACAAATGAGAGTAAACCGTTAGCCTTATCGCGGGGCGGACCCCACGATTAAGCTCCGGCGTGAGAGTAAGTATACATGTTTGTTAGAGAATCAAAGAATGTCAGAGTATGTGTGTGTATTAATTGTCAGACAGAATGTACCTCTTTGGGGGTGTGAAATGACCCCTATTTATAGGCAAGCCTAATACTAGGGTTTCCTAGTATTTTGCTTGCGACTGTTAGTAGTCGGAGTGGGTCCCTTGTCGGGCAAAGGTCCACGTGTAATCGTGTCTGCAGACACGAGTATTCTTCCGCGGTCAGTGTTTGTCCGCGGAGGTGCAATGGGTACGGCTCTAAAGATACTCACGTGCGTCTTTGAAATATCCAGAGCGTGACCCTTGTCAGGCTTAGCGGTCCGGCTATTTGTTGTATTGGGCCTGGGCCCATATGCGTATATTATGAACTAAGCCCAGTAAGCTGGTGCACAAACTATACGTCCATCAAGTCCCCCCAGACTAGTTTTCTACTTTACGGGGTACAATTAAACGTGTGGTAAGCGTTACTAGACAAGAGTTTCCGTTATCATATTTTCTTCTGCACCTAGCCTTTTTTGGTTTCCGCGTCTTTGCGTCTATTGGAGTTTGTTCGTTGGTTTTACTTGGTTTCTCGTGTCCCTTTATCTCTGCGTGATTTGACCGCCTGGGTCTCATATCCAGCTGTTATCATCATCTTTTTACTTTATCTTTGTACCGTTGATTGGGAAGTGTCTTGGCACGTGTCATCATCCTACCTTTACCTGACTTAAATATACCATGGGTATAAATAGTCGATTCATGCCCTACTGTTTCTTTTTTCATCTCTTCCACTTTTCCACCATTGTTGATAAATTTCAAGGTTTTCTAGTTGCACAGCCTCCTTTATTCTAGTAGTTCGTTTTGATTCAGGTTAATCTCTTTGCTTCTCTTTTATTATGGGCAGTATTACATCCCTCAAATGTGTTCTTACACAAGAACACCTTGATGCTATTTGTGCCAAATATTTTGTTCCGGAGGAAGTTCATCCTCAATTGCCCAGCCCTGATTCCACCATGCATGAAAGACCAGCTGGTAAAGTTGGAATGTATACCCGATTCTTTGATTATGCCAACTATCGTATCCCGTTTTCTACCTTCTTCGTGTCTGTTCTCACCCACTTCCGCATTTCGTTTTCCTAATTGTCCTGTGTTGGATCTAGCCAAGGTTTCCCATTTGAAATCCTGTCGCGTTTGTAACATTGAACCTAGTGTTAGTCTGTTCCGCTATTTCTATACGCATAATTACAAATATGGCTGGTTTGGGTTTACTAAGTGCCCGAACGTCCGTGCTTGTTATTCCAAGAATTTGGATTCCGTGAAGAATTGGAATGATCATTTTTTCTGAGTTGATGAGTTTGTGGTTCCTGCTAATGCTCGGTTTAGTTGGTTTTCGGGTTCCAATATTGTTAAAGATCGAGCTACTGCCCCCTCTGAATATAATGTGGAGCATGTTAATACCCTTATTGCTCAAGCCTCTCCGTTCCTTAGGTTCCTGAAAGAATTTCTTTGCTGGGTTGGCATAAGCCGTAATTATCTTTTGAATAAAGATACTTACCCCCGCTTTGAGTATGAGAACGAGAGGATGGGTCTTACTTTCTGTACACATTTTGATTATTTGTCTTTGTTTTTTCTATTTTTCCTGTTTTCTTACTCTTTTTCCCTGTTGCCCTTTGCAGAGATGGATTTGAATGCTTTTATCCGTACCGCTGACCCCCGTAAGGTGAGGATTGTTAAGAGAGCAAGAGGTGAAAATGAAAGGCCTATTGTTACGGTGGCTAAACATCGTACCGTGACCTTACTTCCAACCTTGGTGGTTCGTTCTTTCGGAGAGTTGTCGGCTAGTGTGGAGAGAGAATTTATTGGAGATGCAAGTGTTGGTGATGGTGGAGATCAGGGGTTTGATTCCGTTGGTGGTCAGGATAATGTTGAACCAACCGTGCCTATCACTGAGCATGTTGAAACTGAAGCACCTGTGCCCAAACGTACAAAGAAAAAGAGAGTTATCCGCGGGAGTGAAAGGACGCCTGTTGTTTCCCATCCACCTAAAAGGTTGAGAGCCGACTATGGAGCCACTGGTGGTTCCGCTACTGGAGGTAAGTCCCCTAGTGTCCTTAACAGGTTGCTCCAAGATTCTCGATTTATGGTAGAACAGGGTGTCCCCGCTCTTCCTACCTTACCCTTTATTACTTCATCCGTAAACAAGCTTAACCTTTGAGGAGGCGGAGACCACACGGACTCCGTGACAGGTCCCTTCTTTGCGAACTGTAATCGTCCCTCCGCAAAGGTTCGTAGTCTATCTGATTCTCTCATCCACTCAGGCGCTAAATCTGCGTATCCTGAAGTTTGATTCTCTTGTCAAGGTCCTGCAGTTTCCGGTTATGACTTAGGCCACCATTGTTGCTACTATTGCTACCACAGTTGCTATTCCTGCTGATGTTGGCAATTACTGAAGGCAAAATTGAAGAGTTGCTATTCCTGCTACCATAATTGTTTGTTGGGGGCGAGAGATAAGGAGATTGAAGAGTTGAAGTCCCAATTACTGAAGGCAAATGAGGAGTCTGTGGAGGTAGCCCAACTCCGTGCTCGGGTTTCCGGTCTTGAGGCCACTGAGGGTTCACTTCGAGGCGAAGTTGCTTCCGCCAAGGAACACAACGGCCTTCTTGAGCAAGAATGTGGTTCTTTAAAATTAAAGGTGACGAGCCTCGAATCTACTATTGCTGAAAAGGACCGTGAACTTTCTGACTTAGGAGCGTCCTCTTCTTCCTTGAAGTCTCAGAACCAAAGTCTTGTAAATCAGGTATAGTTTTCCGTCCTTAACTGTTCTCTTCGTATTTTTGTGTTTTCCTCCTCTCATATATACATACATATATTTTTTTAGGTGCATGAGCTGGAGACTTCTTCCACGGATCTCCGTGAGAAGCTGGAGATGTATGAGGGAAGCCTGAAACGGTTAGAGGAATTTCAAGATAACCTTATGAGACCTCTCGAGACTAGGTTAGCCGAGATTGATGCTGATTTCACCCGGTGTTGTATGCGCTTTCAAGAGAGTTTCCATCCGCACCTCCTCAACGTCGTTGCAGGGCGAAGATGGTTACTAACTCACGGGATGAAACTTCTTATGGCTAAGTGTCTCAATTCAACTGAGTATATGGAGGCTCTCGGACATGCTTTTGGCCGTGCTATAGAGAAAGGAATGCAGGAGGGCCTGGCAGCTAGGATTGAGCACGGACAAGCTGGCAGATGTTTAACTGATCTTGAAGCTTATATTCCCTCCGCGGAGGTTGACTTTAATTCTGCTGTCCGTGATCTTCGCGACCTGAACTTTCCGCTTCTTCAAGAACTATCCAATAAGAAGGATGCCAGCACGTGGGATATTATGGATCTTCTTCGCTTGGATGATGCCGTGGCCGAGGCCTTAGGTATGACTGATCTTCAACCTGATGTGAGTCAACTAATGGTTCCCGTTCATCATAAGCAGGATAGGGTCGTTATTGGGAGCCAAGCATTGTCTGTTGCTTTGGATATTTGTCGCGGACGGGTGGAGAAGATGGAAAGAAATCTTGTTGAGCGTCTCCCCTTTTTGAAAGACGTATTTGTCTCCTTAGATCATCCTTTGTCCGCTGAAGCTTTGATTGAGCCGCCGGTTGAGGTTCCTGCTACTAATGTTTTATCTACCGTGGTCATTGTTCCTCATTCTGGTCCTTCTGTTTCCGTAGAAGATTATGAGAATCCTGATTTAGTGGATGTGGTTCCGAAGAACGTTACTCCGGGACCAGAAGGTGAAGAAAATATTGATGCTGCAACCGGAGGTGATCTTGCGTTTTCCAAATTGGATGATGAAGCTAGGGATGCTGTCCTGTAGGTGTATTTACTTTTTCCTCCGTGGTCGTATGTGACCTTGCGGTTTTTTGTAATTAACATACCATGGCTATTAACAGTTAGGCCCGTTATGGTGCTTTTTATACCGTGGCCGCATGTGGCCTTTTTGTGGCGGTATTTTGTATGTAACCATTTTTGCAACGCTTTCAAGTTTGAATACGTCTGCTATATAAATATTGATGATATCTTTTTATATCACGTTTGATATCTTTAGTAGGATAGTCTTGTTTGAATATTTTGTGGGTTATTCTCCCGGTACCGGGTTTGCAATACCTCTTATGTACTTTGAGCTAATTGTGAGGTTACTCATCCTTTTGTTACACGGAATAACATTGATGGAGGCGTGCTCCGTGTGTGCGCGGCTTAATCACAATAAATAACTTTGCAAAGTAATAAATTAGAATTTTTCAAAGCATAACTTGTAAAGGTAGCTAATCTTTACTTTTTCATGGAAATTAAAAGGCCCATTACACGATATTTAAAAATTACTACAAGGAATAAAGATAAAAATGCTCTTCCCATCACGGAGTCTGTATGGTTAGGTTGCTTACACTTTGTGTATATAACACTTTTTGAGATTACAAACATTCCAGGTTCGCGGGAGTTCTCTTCCGTTGCGGTCTTTTAACTTGTACGATCCCTTCCCAAGTGCTTCTGTGACTTCGTACGGACCTTCCCACTTGGGCCTTAACTTTCCAGTGTCTTCTACACGGATTACTTCGTTGCTCCGGTACACCAAGTCTCCTGGCTTAAAGCTTGCATTTCTAACTTTGGTGTTATAGTATTTTTCCATTTGCCTCTTGCTTTTTGCTTCTCTTATCGCTGCTTGCTCTCACTTTTCTTCTAGCAGTTCTAAGTTGAT